>JAENPR010000906.1:0-262715 GCA_018135685.1 Themeda triandra
CATACGGTACATAGCCATACGGTAAAGGTTTGTCTTTTTCACACATTAGGGCAAGCTTTGGCAACATGGCCACCACAACAAATATCACAGCATAAAACTGTAGTACACTCATGTATGGTATGACCTTTTGTGAGACAGCGACAGCAAAATGGTTTAACCTTACTTTTTTTAACCCCTTATTATGGCTCTGGAACATCAATATTCATAGCGGCATTCTCGAAATTGGTGGGACAGTGTCTTTAGATACCTCGGACAAAACCTTGTTCCCTTCCCGATGTTGTGGCAGATGCGGGTGGCTGCTCGGAACCCCGCCATCCCCTTGTTAGTGAAGCTGGCCCTCCCGGGCCCCGTTCTGGTGCTGCAGGCCAGCCGTGGCCGGCTATTGCTGCAACTACAGTCGTGGCTGGCTGTTGCTGCAACTGGCCAGTCGCGGGCCGGCTGTTGCTGCAACTGGCTAGCTGAGGCCGGCTGGTGCTGCAGCTGCCCAGCCACGGCTTGCTGAGGCCGGCTGGTGCTGCAGCTGCCCATTTTTAAATTTGAATGATTCAAGGTTCCTTATCAACCTGGATCCCAATTTTGGGTTCTCACTTATTCAACTTACTATGCTGCTTCTATATAAGTTGCAGCAACAATGTAGTGTTTCATGGTCTCTTTTACTTTTCTGTTACCTATTGCTTGAGCCCTTACCTCTTTTATAGTTTGTTTTTATAATTGCAGTTTACATTGTGATTTATGAAAAGACAAGCGCTAAGCATCACCTTACCAGAATTCATTGTAGTACAGGATAGGTGTTGAGGGATCAAGTGTTCAAAGAGCAGATTACTGAGCTTATGATCTGCATATGGCTGTGGTGGTATAAACGAAGAATAGGTTGCTCCAATCTGCTCAACTTCTTCGCTCAGAAACATAACAGGTTATTCCTTGGATTTGCTAATGATACAAGAGATCTTTCCAATGGCATTTTCAGGTCTAGCATCCTTCTCATTTCTATACTCTGATAGATTTTAGTGGTATTATTTTAGCTTCTATTTGGCTATTGTACATGACTACATGGTTTTTTTGTTCTATCTGCGTCAACCATGTTTAATCCCTCTTCTACTGGTTTGACTGTTGGAGTCAGGGCTATGTCATTTGATCTATAATTTGTCCTGATACTGAACCATGAATGTTGATCTTGTTAGAGGTTCATACTTCCTTTTTGAACTTCCTGTATATGGGAAAAAATCCAAACGCTTTTAATTTATGTTACCATAACACCATGATGAATTCGCCTTGCCGATTGCCAGGTTATGTTACCAAGGAGGCATTCATATCACCTAAACTCATACCTAATTCCCAAAGAACACAAAAGTTACAAACTCAGTTTTGCGACAGATGATATATCTACATATGTATTTGGGGAACCAAACTTTTGCCCGTATATGCTTGGCAATGCATCTTTTACCTAATTTTCACTCTGAACTAAACATATATTTCCTCCGTATAACACCCATATTCTCATTTTTATTGCAGGCTTGACTACCGTACACTAAGCTGATAGACACCATGTCTATGAAGAATGGAGAAGATATCTGAACATCTAATTATTTTTTTCCTTATTTTTTCATCTCTACTTTTTTTCCTTATTTATTATTGTACCATTTGAAAACAAATCAGTAACAAAAATCAAATCAATGGTATAAAATGTAATATACATGTTTTTGGTCTTTCAAATATTTTGTTGTGCCGACCAGCGTGTCCGAGAACTCTGGTCAACCTTCAAATCCACCTCCCCATGGGGCGTGCAGAGGCGCGCCAATCTACTAGTTATTACTAGTATTAGTCACCTGTCATCGTCTTTGCGTTCAGTTCAAACTGAACCCCATTTTGTTTTCATACAAAAAAACTAACAAACCACAACCAATTGCACCCATGGGTTTGCCTACAGCATGTCTATAAATAAATTATTAATTTTTTTTATATATGCAAATTCTGAACACCAAGATTTGAACCTTAGTAGCCTATTGGCCAGCTATAATGGGCGGAACTGTAGAATCCTAAGAGTAAGACTAATAATATAGCTCATTACTAGCTGTATATACATTTACAGCTTAACTTTCAGCCACGCATGTAACAGTTGTCTTAGCTATGATCCAATCGTTTCTCTCATAGTTTTTTTTTCTTGAGCATAAACTAGTTATAACTTACAACTGGCTTCGCTTCTTTCTCCTAATTTATTTCTTCCCCTTCTGAGCATATAGCCCACCTATAAGGCTCTAACTCTTTAGTATACTTTTGCTCTTACCTCTATTGTCACGTAAGGTGGTGGTGGTTCACCGCGTCGATGATCTTAGGCTACCGCAACTAAACATAGTGATCTCAATAATTTATCAGCAGCAGTAAAACCATTATTTGGAAAGAAAATAATATGTGTGTATCCATGTAAATAAAAGTTCTGTGTGCAAATATTTAAACGCTGGTAGGATGGTTGATGAAACATGAAAGTGACCTATGTACCAATGCAAACTAGAAAATGCCATATTGTCGTAGTCCTAAGGAAAAGAACGTTTCATGCAAAAGAATAACCGTTGATGGGCGGCAGGATGAGGTCCAGGTTCGACAGCGGCAGTCGGTGCTCCTGCACCGGCAGCGCCGGCGCCACCGTCGAGACGGCCGTGATGGTCACCTCACTGCCGTGCCCGTGCCAGGCGCCATCGGTGGTGCCTTCCTTCACCATGTTGCGAGCAACGAGTGCGTGCGCGAGAGAGTGAGCAGGTAAATTCGAGAGAAGGTAGCACTTGTTTTGATTTGAACTGTAGATGGCACACAGATCGAGTGGATTTATATAGGAGAGGTACCTGCTAGCCCGGCACTTATCTTATTACTAGTAGAAAGGACGCGCCCCTGCGCGCCTGGCTGAAATTTACAATGGGCAACGTTTGCAGAACAATAAGCAGGAACATTAAAGTGGCACAATGTCTGAGTGCAGTGTCTGGATGGTTTATAGTCTATGATAATCTAGCGCACATCTGAAGAGGAAAATAAGATACTACAGTACGATAAGTTCTTTGTACAGCAAGGATGGCGTGGTGGCGGCTGTTATTAGCCCAAATGACGGTAAGGGCAAGTTTCTGCTGAATCATCGTCGTCGGAGTCCCGTCTTGGTGTAGCTGTAGTCAGATTTGTAAAAACAATGAAGAGTTTTCAGAACATGGTATATAGAGGTGAAACAATTTAGTTCAGTGTGAAAAGGCTTTGCCCATACGGTTGTAGTCGTAGTAGTTTATTGATTCTTCAGTACTGGCATCTGCATATATTCGAATTTTTTTGCTGGTTTAGGTGCGACTTCAGCGAGATGTTGTGGGTGAATATAAAATATAATGCGGTAGTATGTTATATAATGTACCTCTTGGCTGGGAAGTGGCTTTATTGTAGTCATCCGCTGCAAATATGGAACAACTATATTAGTCTATCTTTCTTGTCATGTACCAGGGTTTGTTCGGATCTGTATGGTGGTCTATTGTTTCAGTACCTGTTGTAAATATGGCTGGTAGATCTGTTGCTCATGTGATGTATGGAGGTCCAAATTGGCTGCATTTATTTGAAGTATAATTCTCAGAATACATTGTATCACTTTGTTAATTTATGGAGCAAAGCAAATAGGTTTTGAGACTCAATTTGTCGGTGTTTTACCCGGGGTATCACACCAACAAGTAAATTTCTAAGCGTGCTCCCTAATCCGGATGGTGATGCAAGAAGAACACAATCGGTTTTATCCTGGTTCAGGCAAAGAATGCCCTACGTCCAGCAGAGGGAGGAAACTTGTATTATCTTGCACCGAAGTGCTTGTACAGGGGTGAATACAAGCGTGTCCCGAGACGAGTACGTTTTGGTGTGCGTGCATGGTCTTAGGAACCTGCCCTAAACTAGGCCCTGGCATCCCCTTTTATAGGCCAAGGGGAGGCTCAGGAGTACAAGAGTTGGTAGGGCAATCGTATGCATGACATCGAGGTATGGGCGTCGGGTCGAGCAGCTGGAACTGTGGATGCCCCTCTTTATCTGGTTCGAGCCTGTGGATCACTGCTTTTACCCGGGTCGAGCCTGTAGTGGTCGCCCGCTCGAGCGGTCTCCGTCACCGCTCGAGCGGTCGCTTGCTCGAGCGGTCTCCGTCGCCGCTCGAGTGGTCGTCGCTCGAGCAGTTTCCGTCACCGTCTCGAGCGATCGCCGCTCGAGCGGTTCCGTAACTCTTTCTCGAGCGGGCGGCGGCCGCTGCTCGAGTTGGTGGGTTATGTGGTTTTGTGGGCCTGATCGTGAGTCGGCCCCGGTACGGAGGATTGGGGAGGTTTCTTAGGTTAGTTTTGGGATTTAGAGAGGAGTAAAGCTGGTTTGCTTATTTCTAATCCACGTAGTTTAGGACCCCTAATCTAGGTACCCGACAAGTTGCCCCGAGCCCTTGCTTGATTGTGAAAAACTTCAAGCAAGGGATCATGAAGTGGAGTTGAAGTACCTAGATTTAGGGTCGTGTCATTTTGAGGAGTTATTTCCTCCTTTCTCCGTGGGGGCGCGCGGCGTCCCCCGCGGGGTAGCCTTCGAGGCCCCGTAGAGGAATGAGGCATTCCCGGGGGCTTTGAGATGAGTGGTTTTGAGCAAGAGCGTTATTAACGGAGTTGTAGTAGCTCGAGGCAGGGGATTTCCGATGACTCCTTGAGCCCCCGAGTATTTCTTGCTCCTCCCATGTCGAGGGAGGTTGTTTATGTGACTCGAGCCCCCGAGCCTCGAATTGCCGGGTCGTAGTCGTGATCCGGGTTCATCGCTAGATCCCTTGGATCTCGATCCAAGTGGCGGGAGGACCGACGCTACCCGCGGCCGAGCGGCGCCAAGTCTCCCCGTGAGCCGATAGCGGGAATCCAAGTGAGAGTCCGTCTCCTTTCGAGGGGAGGCGGCATCGAGACCCGGGGGTGCTCTCATTAGAGCCGGGTGCATGGCTTTTAGAGGACCGGCCCGTTTGAGGGACCGGCGGCTCGGGAGTGCCTCCCGTCGACGGGATCCCATGGAAGCCCCCAGCGCCCCGCTTGGACGTGCCTTTGGGTTTCGAGAGTTCGTTCTCGAGCGGATCCTTTCGAGGGATCCTTCCCAGGGGCACCCCTAACTCGAGTGCTCGAGGGCGGCTGTTCGAACCCGTTCGTGGGTCAGCCTCCGCTCCCTCGAGTCTTATAGGTGGGACCGGAATCCCTGGTTATCTTACCGCGTAAGGAACCGTCTGCCGAGACGTCCCGTCGTCGTGTAGGTCGAGGGAGTCCGTCTGTTGGCGGCGCGTCTTTTTAGGTGGAAACCGGCGCGTCATGATGATCGTGGCCTGGCGACGGTTCCGCTCCGTCTCGCGATGCGTGCGCCCGTGAGTGGAGGTAGGTGGCGGTTTTGTCGGGGGCGTAAATGCGGTTACCGTTTCTAGTCGAGTCCGCCGGGCGTGCGCCATTGGATGGCGTGATCCGGGCCGTCGGATGCAATTGACGCGGATCGGTTCGGGCTCTATAAATACGGGGAGCGGACTCCCGGTTCCCCTCCTTTGCATTCTCGCCTCCTTGCCTCCCCGCCGCCGGTTGCATCCTTGCTCCGAGATCTAACCATCGCCGCCCGCTACATTCGCCGGGCTGCCACCGCCGCATTTACTCGCGTCCGCCGGCTGCCCGCCGCCACGCCCGTGCTTTACACCGCCTTTCTTTGCGTCGATGCCCTTTTCGCTTCGCCGTTCGCCGCCGTCTTTCCGCTTCCCGTCGACGCCATGGTGTCAAGCGGGAGGGTCGCAAGAAGGCGGGCCGGGGGCTCCGGCCGGGCGCTGGGGCAGCAAGGCCGGCGGCAAGGGTGCCGCCGGCAAGGAGCCCGCCAAGCTCCCCATGCCGGTGGTGATGTACGATGCGCTGCCGTGGCCTCGGTCCACGGTGACCAAGGCGGCAGGGCCTCGTCGATGGTGGACTGCTCCTCCCCAACCCGGCGGAGGGGCCGCCGGAGTGGATCGTGCCGAGGACGACCACCTCGAGCCCGTCGTGCCGGAGGGCTATGTTCTGAGTTTCGTCAAGTTCCACAAGCGGGGACTTGGTGCGCGGCCGAGCCGCTTCATGCGGGCGCTCCCCCATCATTTTGGGGTCGAGCTCCGCATTTCAACCCCAACTCGATTTCGCACGCCGCGCTTCGCCGCCGTGTGCGAGGGTACCTTGGGATGGCGCGCAGTGGGACTGTTCGTCCATGTCTTCAAGGCGACGCTATTCACCCGGCGGTGAGCGGCGACGGCAACGATGCTAACGGCAACGACAAGGAAGAGGAGGGGAAGGAGAAGGAGAAGGAGAAGGGCGCCGCTACGTTCGAGCGGGCTCCGCTCGATCGGGTTGAAGAGGCGGGAGCACCGGCTACCCGGGCACTTGGGCGCGAACAACGCCGATGGGCCGCGGAATGGTTCTACCTCCGCAACGAGGGGAACTACTTCCCGGAGTACACCGGCGCTGTGTTGACCGCGCCCAAGCACAACTGGGGCTACGGTCAACCGAGCAAGCTCCAGCCCCGCATCGACCCCCTGACCGACGCTGCGGAGAGGCTCCGCCGTCGGAGGGCCGCAACATCACCCTCAACCGGCCCACGTCGCCCGCTGGGTTCCATTCTCGCCGTGTGATCCCGCTCGGAGACCGTCCGCCGTGGCCGGGATCGGATGACGGAGAACGCCGACCCCAAGCGCTCGAGGCCGTAGGAATGTCAAACGTTCCTCTTCCGGCCGCCACGATCGTGGCCCGAGTGCGCGAAGGGATCGATGGCGGCATGAATTTCGGAGACGACCAAGTCGACCTCTTTCCCATGCGCCCGGAAGCCGACCTGCTCGGTTACGTAAGTTTCTTCGAGACCCCCCTCGTTGTTGACTTTCCTTTTCTTTTAATTTGCACTCATCTTATCGAGGCGTGTCCTTTCAGGATGTCAACGATCATGCGGACTCGGTGCCCCCGGTGAAGGAGGACGCGCCCAACCGCGAGGTAAGATGCCTCAAAAATGATAAAGAACACGCGGTAGCCCTCTCGAGGAGGGAGGAGAAAGCAAAGAAGGCCCGTGAGCTGGAGGAGAAGGAGAAGCGTAAGTCCAGGTGCCGCCGGGAACGGATGATGCGCCTGGACGCGAATCCGTGCGACTGGAGCCCCAGCCTGGACTCGACTGATGAGGACGAGGAGGAGGATGACGAGGAGGACGACGAGGCGACTGATAGCGACGGCGCCACCGCCGCTCGAGTGCTGACGCCTCCTCGATCTCGCGTGCAGGAGGTGTCGCTGGCGCCACCCCGCCTCCGGTTGCACGGCGACTCGTCGTTGGCTCAAGCGGGCGAGCAGGAGGGGTCGTCCCACCGCCCCAGCCATGGCGCTCGCACGCCGTCACCGACCCGAGCGAGGTGGCGGGAGGAATCACCCCACCGTTCCAGCCATGGCGCGCGGGCGCCATCTCCTACGCGGCGGGACTCTTCTTCCCTTCGCCAACCTTCTTCAACGGGAGCGCACACCCGGCAGCACAAGACCGCAGATGTGCACGGATCGTCATCGTTCAGCCCGGCAGCGCCCATCGAGCGCGGGCTCCTTCCGTGGTCGCGGCGAGCGGACCTCGACCCGCCGGACTCGGGGATCCCGGAGGGACCCCACGCGGACCCGGCCAAGGAGTTGGCGGGAGCGGGGGAGGCCACCAAAGCCACGGAGCCCCCGAGCGCCTCGAGCCGGGCTGCCGACGCGCAGAAGCCCCCGAGCGGTACGAGCGGCGGGCTCGGGGCTCAGAAGTCCTCGAGCGATTCGAGGGGACCAGCTACGGCTCGGAAGCCCCCGAGCGACTCGAGCAAGCCGGGTGGCTCGAGCAGCACTACTTCGACCACAGGGTAAGTTTTTCGACCGGATCTCCTTTTATCATGTTCCCGTTTAGCTTGGGAATTTCTCATCATAGTTATTTTTTGTTTTTCTCTCCCTTTCAGGACCAAGCGTCCCCTGCAGTCCTTGCGGTCCCTTCCTCCCATCCTGCCTTCAAAGAAGTTGAAGGTCTCGGGGTCGAGAAGACCCCGTCTATTTCGGGTGGAGTGACTCTTCCTCCTTCTACTCCGATTTGGTTAGCGCGGGCCAAGGACGCGATCGAGCGTGGCAAGCTGATGGCGGCTGCATCTCGTGTAGGTGCCGGGGCCACGACCACCGTAGCGGGGAGAAGACGACCTCCACCACCATGACCTCGATCGTCTCCCCGCTCGAGGCGTCATCGTCACCGGTTGCTGTGCCCGGGTGGCGGGCGGGGCGGTGAGACGGCGGCCACCACTCCGGCGGCGGGGGCCGGGTCGGAGCAGCACCCGATCACGCTCGAGGATGAGAGCCCGAGCTCGGGCTCCAAGACCCCTTGGCCGATTGGCCTGCGCCAGCTCGAGGAGGAGCGCAAGGAGAGGAGGAGGAGGAGGAGACGCCGGCGGCCACCGATCGGCCGGTGGATGACGTGGAGATGCAGGAGGCGGGCCAAGTGCCCGAGCCTCAGCCAGGCCGGGCTCCTACCCCCCCTCGTGATACTGAAACCAGCCTTCCCGCCGATCAGCGAGTCGAGGTGCCCCAAGCGCACCCGGTCAAGCAGGGGGAGGCTCGAGTCACGGCGCAAGAAGGGGCGCCGGAGGAGCATCCCGCCGGCCGCGCGGCGGAGGAGCACCCGCCGTTGAGCGGGGAGAAGGAGCGGGCGGAGCGGCTTGCCGCCGCGGGAGAAAGAGGAGGAGCGGGTGGAACCGCCCGCGCCTGCAGAGGGCAAGGAGCAAGCGGGGGCGGCGTACGGGGGAGGAGCAATCCAAGGAGCTTCGCCGCGGTGCCGTATCGGGCGTCGCCGCCACCGCAGCGGGCTGAGGGAGGTTATGGTGCCCCACCTCGTGCCCGACTCGATGACGGGTGAGGTGAGGTTCACCGGCATGTCCGAGGCCAACCAGGGAGGAGGCCCGGAGGAAGCAGACGGCGTCCGCCATCGTCGATGCCATATGCGGACGGTCGGCTTTGGACCCACCGAGCCCACCGACTCGTCCATCGAGGAGAGGAGGCGGATCGAAGCGCGGGTGCTTGCCCAAGAGGCGTCGTCCTCCTGGAGTCAGCCTCCACACCTGCCTACTCTGGCCGAGCGGGTGGTGACGGCGGACGTCGACTTGGAAGCGGTGAGGAGGCTCCACACCACCGTCGACAAGGACATGCGGGAGGCGTTCCCCCTTTGGGAAAGGCCGCCGCTGGTGCTTCCCGATCCCCTCGACCACGAGGCTCCCGCGATCGTGATGAACGATCAGAAGGAGCTCGTGGCTCACATGGAGGCCGAGGAGCGCCGGCAGTGGCTCGAGAACACTCTGAAGGTCGCCCTGTCGCTCGTCTCCGAGGACATGCCTCGGCTCTCTTCGGTGAGTATTCTCGAGCATAATCACCTTTCTTTTTGACTTATCATAGTACGTGTTCTAATCTTTGCTCTTCATGACTCGGACGACGCAGCTCCTACGCCAAGTCCGTCCACATCCATGCCCCCGGGGAGAGCGAGCACGAAATCCGGCGGTATGTGCGGATGGGGCAGGATGCTGAGGGCGAACTGCACCGATCTGCTCGGCTCCTTCGAAAGGCCAACGCCGCTCTGGACGCCACCAAGGGTGACGCCAAAAGGGCTCAGGACGAGCTTGCTCGAGCAGTGCAGGAGGGAGAGGCGGCTCAGCAGGAGGCCCGTGATAAGCTTGCCCAAGCCACACGGGAGGCGGAGACCGCTCGGCAAGAGCACGAGCGGCTGCAAGGGGTCTTCGAGCAGCTTAAGAAGGACGCGGCCATAGCGGTAAAAAGCTACAAGGCCAAGTGCCAGCAGGCGGAGCAGCTCGAGAAAGACAAGGCCGCCGCCGAGACGTATGCGAGGGACCTGCAGGCGACGGTCACCCACGAAACTTCTGAGAAGGAGGCCCTCGCTAGCGCGCTCGAAGCGGAGAAGAAACGGGCGAGCGATCTCCAGACGGAGGTGACCAATCTCCGTCAGACGGTGACGGAGAATTACCTCGCCATCCAGGGCGCTGGCAAGGCCTACGAGAGCGGGTGGAGAAGCGTGATGTCGGGCGCGCGCTCAAGAGGAAGGAGATCGAGCTCACGCAAGCGCTCGAGCGCGAGCAAGGGCTCTCGACCCGCTGCACCCGTAAGTAGTTCGAGCCTTCTAGTCTTCCTTTCCGTTTGTGATTCTTTCGCCTTTGCTCGAGCGCTTAATTCTCGTCGTTCTTTTTCGTGTCCGAGGCGGACTGGTGGCGGCACGTGAAGACGCCAAATCGGCCCACGCGTTGGGCGATGGCGAGATCTCGGCCAAGGCCCATATCACCAGCGCCATCGACACCCTCAGTGCCACTTGGGGTTTTGCGCCCGTGGTAGACGTCGAGGGGCCGGACGCTGGCAAAGGATATGCCAGCCGGGTCGTCGAGTTCAGCGCTTCTCTGCGGGGCCGTGTTCGGGATGCCCTCGTCTTCGCGGCGCGTCAGACCATGGCCATCTTCTACTCCGGGTTTGATACTTCGAGGGAGGCTGCTCAGGCCGGGATGGAGGTGGTTGCGGGCGGCTTCACCTACACCGAGGATGAGCAGGAGGGTGGCGTGAACCCCCGGATTGAGCAGCTTAAGGTCGACGCCGAGAGCTTTCTGCCTGAAGTCCTCCCCCGATGTGGAGTAGTTTTTCAACCGGCTTTGTGAGCCGAGATTTGGGCGACAAGGCCCCGTAAGAAAACAAGTATTATGGTCATGAGAATGGCCCGAGCGGCCTTTAAACGTGATGTTTTTATGACTTATGTTGTTGTGCTCTAGCTTTTCTCTGTGCTCCGAGTTATCTTTCATTCCTTGCCTTTATTTCTTTTCAACTAAGTGCTAGCATTGTGCTCGAACCGCTTCAAGGGGAGATGAGTTGGGGTGCCATAGCTCGGAAGCGTGAGAAACCTTGTGCTCAATTGTCCCGGCTCGAAGGGCTCGAGGTGACGCTCATACTTAGTTTTTGCAAGAAAATTTCGGCGAGAAGGAAAAAGAGTGCGTCGGCGTCTTTGAAAAAACTAGGTGTGTTTTTTCAAGGACTTGGGGTCCCCCTGGTCTAGCCCCCAAGGAGGGTTTGACTTTGTGGAGACAAAGTCGAGCCCACCTTGCATATGAACGAAAAGTAAGAAACTGACTTGCAGGTCTTTATTCATTCATACTAATGGTACATTTAAACGAAAAGATGTACAAGGCATCGAGGCCTAGGGGAAAAAGCGACGTAGCTGTTCGATGTTCCATGCGTTGGTGAGGATCGAGCCGTCTTCATCAGCTAATTTGTAGGTCCCTGGTTTCAGCACCTCGACCACGATGAATGGGCCTTCCCAAGGAGGAGTGAGCTTGTGGCGCCCCTTGTTGTCTTGTCGTCGATGGAGCACGACATCGCCGACCTCGAAATCCCTCTTGCGCACATTCTTCTCGGGGTACTGTCGTAGCTTCTGCTGGTAGCGCGCAGAGTGTAGGAGCACCGTGTCTCGAGCTTCCTCGGCTTGGTCGACGGCGTTAGCTAGCCTTTCCTCACTGGTCTGCTCGTTGTAGGCCTTGAATCGAGGGGAGCCGTATTCGAGGTCAGTGGGGAGGACGGCCTCTGACCCATAGACCAGGAAAAACGGGGTGAACCCAGTGGCTCGGCTTTCAATTGTTCGTAGACTCCAAAGAACTGATGGGAGCTCGGTCTTCAGTTGTTCGTAGACTCCAAAAAACTGATGGGAGCTCGGCCGCCCACTTCTTGCCATGTTTGTTGAGGCGGTCGAAGATCCTTGGCTTTAGTCCTTGGAGGATCATACCGTTGGCATGCTCGACTTGGCCATTAGTTCGAGGATGGGCAACTGCCGACCAGTTCACACGGATGTGGTGCCAATCGCAGAAGTCCAGGAACTTTTTGCCTATGAATTGGGTGCCATTGTCAGTGATGATAACATTAGGGACTCCAAAGCGTTGGATGATATCGGTGAAGAATTCGACCGCCCGCTCCGAGCGAATGTTGGTAATGGGCTTGGCCTCAATCCACTTGGTGAATTTGTCGATGGCCACGAGCAAATGGGTGTAGCCTCCCGTCGTCTTTTTGAGGGGTCCGACCAGATCGAGCCCCCAGACCGCAAATGGCCACGTGAGGGGGATCATCTGGAGCGCATGTGCTGGAAGATGCGTTTGCTTGGCATAGAATTGGCATCCTTCACACGCTCGAACTAACTTGATGGCATCCGCGGTAGCCGTGGACCAATAAAAGCCTCGACGGAAAGCATTTCCGACAAGGGTTCTTGGCGCTGCGTGGTGGCCACAAGCCCCCGAGTGCATGTCTTTGAGCAATTTCCTGCCCTCATCGATCGAGATGCACCGTTGAAGTATGCCAGTCGGACTGCGGCGGTAAAGCTCTCTGTCATCTCCGTAGACGACGTAAGTTTTGGCCCGACGTGCCAGCCGTCTTGCTTCTGTTCGATCCTCTGGCAGCTCCCCTAGAACAAGATATTAGAGGAAGGGCGCACGCCAATCTGCTGGTGGGCTCGAATCTCGATCGATCTCCATGACCTCGGCCCCGTCGAGGGGGCTCGGTCGTTGGAGTGGGCTCGGTGGCTGGTTCGCGTCGGCCCCCAAGTCCCATTTCACGGATGGCTCGTGAAGATCTTTCGAGAAGACGTGCGGGGAGCGGCGCTCGAGACGACGCGATCTTGGCTAACTCTTCGTGGCTTCATTGAAATGCCTCGGGATGTGGTTGAGCTCGAGGCCGTGAAAGTTTGCTTCCGGTTGCACACTTCATTGCAATACGCATCCATTTTTTCGTCATGGCAGCTCGAAGCTTTCATCACCTGGTCGATGACAAGTTGTGAGTCGCCTCGAGCATCGAGGCGTCGGATCCCGAGCTCGATAGCGATACGCAACCCAGTAATGAGCGCCTCATATTCTGCCATATTGTTCGAGGCGGCGAAGTGGATCCGCACCACGTAGCACATGTGTATTCCGAGGGGTGAAATGAAGAGTAGGCCTGTGCCCGCTCCTGTCTTCATGAGCGACCCGTCGAAATACATGGTCCACAGCTCGGCTTGAATCTGTACCGGGGGAAGTTGGACGTCGGTCCATTCAGCGACAAAATCAGCCAGTACTTGGGATTTGATAGCTTTTCGTGGGGCGTAGGTGATGGTCTCGCCCATGAGCTCGACCGACCACTTAGCAATTCGACCCACTACTTCCCGGTTCTGGATGATCTCCCCAAGTGGAAATGATGATACCACCGTCACCGGATGGCTAAGAAAGTAGTGCTGAAGCTTTCGACGGGTGAGCACGATTGCGTAGAGCAATTTTTGGATTTGGGGCTATCGAGTCTTGGCATCTAAGAGTACCTCACTAACAAAGTACACCGGCCGTTGGACGGGGAGCGCGTGCCCCTCTTCCTGCCTCTCGACCACTATAAGCTATGGCCGACCACTTGCGTGGTCGCGGCAATGTAGAGGAGGAGCGGCTCGGCGGGTTTGTCGGGTGTAGCTGGTCGAGGCGGCACGAGCACGGGAGGGGAGGTGAGCATGTTTTTCAGCCTCGAGTGGGCTTCCTCCGCCTCGGGTGTCCATGCAAAATGCTCGGATTTTTTGAGGAGTCGATACAGAGGCAAAGCCTTTTCTCCCAAGCGTGCGATGAATCGGCTAAGGGCGGCCAAGCACCCCGTGATTTTACGCACCCCCTTTCGGGTCTCGAATCGGCCCCCATCCGCATGATGGCCGTGACTTTCTCGGGGTTGGCCTCGATCCCACGCTGGGAGACGATGTAGCCTAGCAGCATGCCTCGAGGCACTCCAAAGACACACTTCTCGGGGTTCAACTTGATGTTCTTAGCCTTGAGGCATCCGAACGTCAACTTGAGGTCCTCGACAAGGTTTTCGACCTTACACGTCTTGACTACGATGTCGTCCACATACGCCTCAACCGTTTCTCCTATATGTTTGCCAAAAACATGAAGCATGCAGCGCTGATATGTTGCCCCGGCGTTTCGAAGGCCGAAGGGCATCGTGACATAACAGTACATGCCCACAGGTGTGATGAATGAAGTCGCGAGCTGGTCGGACTCCTTCATCTTGATTTGATGATAGCCAGAGTAGGCATCGAGAAAGGAAAGTACTTCACAACCCGCAGTGGAATCAACAATTTGATCTATTAGAGGCGAGAGGAAATGGAATTTTGGGACATGCTTTATTTAAACCTGGTGTAGTCTACACACATCCTCATTTTTCCATTCTTTTTCTCTACTAATACGGGGTTAGCTAACCACTCGGGATGATGTACCTCCTTGATGAATCCAGCCTTCTCGAGCTTCTCGACTTCTTCACGGATGACCCTGCGCTTCTCCTCGTCGAAGCAGCGCAGGCGTTGCTTGACGGGTCTCGAACCGGGACGGATCTCCAAGGCGTGCTCGGCGACATCCCTCGGTATGCCAGGCATGTCCGATGGACTCCACGCAAACATATCAGCGTTTGCGCGGAGAAAGTCGACGAGCACTACTTCCTATGCGATGTCGAGGGAGGCGCTGATGATCAGCGTCTTTTCGCCCGAGGAGCTCGGATCGAGCGGGATCTTCTTCGTGTCCTCGGCGGCCTCGGCTGCCAGGCAGTCGAGCGTCTTGGCTAGCTCCTTGGATGCGACCAAGGACTCCCCATATTCAACACATTCCACGTCGCAGCAGTACGCATGCTCGTACGTGGAGTCGACGGTGATGATTCCCTTGGGGCCCGGCATCTTGAGCTTGAGGTATGCATAGTTGGGGATTGCCATGAACTGGGCGTAGCATGGGCGGCCCAGGATGGTATGATAGGTCCCCTCGAAACCAGGTACGTCGAAAGTGAGGACCTCTCGACGGAAGTTCGAGCGCGTGCCAAAATAGACGGGGAGGTCGATGCGGCCGATCGTGAGCGCCTTCTTGCCGGGGACGACTCCGTGGAAGCCCCCGGCGCTTGGCTTGAGCTGCGCCCTCGTGATGCCGAGCAGCGTGAGCGTCTCCATGTAGATGATGTTGAGGCTACTGCCTCCGTCCATGAGGACCTTGGTGAAGCGGGCGTTGAGGATGACCGGGTCGACGACGAGAGGATACGCGCTGGGGTTGGTGACGTGCTCTGGATGGTCATCACGGTTGGACGTGATGGGAGCATCCGACCAGTCGAGAAACTGAGGCGTGGCGGGCTTCACCGAGAAGATCTCCCAGCGCTCATTCTTCCGCTCCCGACACGACATCTGAGTTGCAGGGCCGCCGTATATCATATAACAATCGGCAATGGCCTGGGAACCCGTTGTCGTCGTTGTTGTTGGCCTGATCGTCGCCACCTTTGTCCTTCTTGTCATCGTCCTTGCCAATACCGAACCTCTTGAAGTAGGCTTGAAGCATGCGGCAGTCCTCGAGATTATGCTTGACCGGCTCTTTATGGTACGGGCATGGCTGCTTCAGCATCTTATCGAAGACGGCCCCATCCGGAGGGGGTCGAGGCTTCTTACGGTCGGCTGCGGCCACCTCTTCTTCCACAACCACGCGCTTGCCTTGCTGGTTACCCTTCTTCTTCTTCTTCCCGTTCTTCTTCTGGGCCTTGCTCGAGCCCTCACCGCCACCAGGGGGCGGCGTGGGCTTGCTCCCAGCTCCGCCAAAGAAAGCTCCCACGGCCTCGTCACCGGCCAGGCGTAGTCGGCAACGACGTCCATGAGCTCGTCAAGCGCCTTTGGGCGGTTGCGCCCGAGCTCTGCACGAGCTCTTTGCACGTGGTGCACGAGACGAACGCCGGGATGACGTCGTGGTCGGGGATGTGCGGTAGCTCGGTGCGTAGTTTGGAGAAACGTCGAGCAAAGTCTCCCGAGGGACTCCGTGGTATTTTGTTTGCGATTACGGAGGTCCCATGAGTTGCCAGGTCGAATGTAGGTGCCCTTGAAGTTCCCCTCGAAAATCCGGACTAGATCGGTCCAGTCGTAGATCTGATTAGGGGGGAGCTCCTCGAGCCACCGCCGGGTGGTGTCCGAGAGGAACAAAGGGAGTTGGCGTCTGATCGCTTTGTCCTCTTGAGCCCCTCCCAGCTGGCAGGCCAGCCAGAAGTTAGCGAGACAGAGCTCTGGCTTGGTTTCCCCATTGTACTTGGCCAAGCTCGTGGGGGGCCGGAATGGGTTGGGCAACGGCGTGTTGCGGATAGCTCGACTGAAGACTCGAGGGCCTGGCGGCTCGGGAGCCTGCCGGTCCTCGTCGCTGTCGTAGCGCCCTCCTCGATGGGCGTTGTAGCCACGGTCCTCGGCGCCAGCGGCCTTGCGTCGTCGGTTGTCGTTGATGTCATGACGCGCATCTTGAGGTTCGCGGTTGTCGAGGATGCGGTCACGAACGGGGGCTCTACCACCTCGAGGGGGTACCTCTTGGTGGACCGAGCCCTCTCGTTCGTGCCGTGGCAGGTGGGCTGGCTGGTCTGATTCCGCCTCGCGCAGTCTTGAGGCTGAACTCTTGGCTTGCCGCGGCGGCCGCGACTGGAGGAGTTCTTGGACCTCATCCGTATCCGCAATGCTTGCGGATTCGAGGGTGCCGACATGTCTCTTGATAACATAGCTGCCGCGAGAACATTCCGGCTTGCTCAAGGGAAGCGGGCCGGCTCGGCCGGTGCTTGTGGCCGTCCATCGTTGATGATGCGGTTGAGGACACCCGTGCCTT
This sequence comes from Themeda triandra, assembly GCA_018135685.1. Classification (NCBI taxonomy): domain Eukaryota; kingdom Viridiplantae; phylum Streptophyta; class Magnoliopsida; order Poales; family Poaceae; genus Themeda; species Themeda triandra. The sequence continues at coordinate 16,682 of JAENPR010000906.1, forward strand.
TCCTCGAGCGCCTAGAGCTCGAGGAGGAGGAGGCGGTTCGCTCGAAGGCGCGCTTGAGCAGCTCTAGATTTACGTGATCCGCGTCCATCTTGGACTCGATCTCCCGGAGCTGTGCCCACTGTGCCGCCCGAGCATCATCTTCAGGCCGTGGGTTGTCCTGCCCCCGCGGTGGCTCCTCGCGAGGCTCGATTACCTGCAAGGCTCCAGCCGCTGGTGTTCCAAGGACCGGCGTTCTGACGGGGCGATTGGCTGCCGCAGTGGCTGCCACGGCGTCGTCTCCAGTCTCATCGTCCGACGGAACGTCGTTCTCGAGGCGGAAACACTCACGAGCCGGGTCATAGCACCCTGAATCCGAGTTATCGGAGTCGGGGTCGGTGCCGGACGGCGTCCAGGGCCTTCCCGTGCTCTCCTCCTCGATCCAGCGGCGCATGTTCCCGACCGTGGTGCCGCGTTGCGAGCCAGCGCTCTATCAAACCCACGGTCCACCGACGCGGCCACATGATCTCCAAATTCATGGCGGCGCGTAGGAGGGGGGCCAGGGCTCTCCTCTGCGGCCCTATTGCGGCCCGGATCTCGCGGGCGTACGTGGCGGCGGAGTTGGTGAGCCCGAACGGGAGCCTGCGACGGGCTCGATAGAGCCCGTGCGGCAAGAGGCTAGGCGACGCCGACCGCGCGCGTGCTCGAGGCACCACGCCGGGCTCTCTCGGCGAACGCATGGCGAACGTGAAGCCAGGATCCACGTCGAGAGCCTCCTGCCTGCGTGCCACCCCCTGTCGTGCGCTCGGCGCCCCCGCTGGTGTGCCATGGCGTCCGGCGGGGTGGGCACGGGAGCAGAGTACTCTGGGCCCTGCGTGGGCGGGCGATGAAGCCGGTGCCAGTGGCATCGGCGTCGTGGTGGCGAGCCATGGTGGCGCGGTCGACGCACGACTCCACCAGCGCGTGGGGGTAAAGAGCGTCCCCCGCCGGGTTCTCCGATCGAGAGCAGAGCCATGTCATAGCCTGTGCCGAGCGACACAAACTCCAAACTCCCAAACCAGATCACCGTAGCGAACGGAAGTGAGGAAGCGGGAGATGCCATCCGGAAAATGGCGGGAATCGGGTGAAACACGCAGTTCCCCTACCTGGCGCGCCAACTGTCGGTGTTTCGTACCCCGGGGAGTATCACACCAACAAGTAAATTTCTAAGCGTGCTCCCTAATCCGGATGGTGATGCAAGAAGAACACAATCGGTTTTATCCTGGTTCAGGCAAAGAATGCCCTACGTCCAGCAGAGGGAGGAAACTTGTATTATCTTGCACCGAAGTGCTTGTACAGGGGTGAATACAAGCGTGTCCTGAGACTTAGACGTTTTGGTGTGCGTGCATGGTCTTAGGAACCTGCCCTAAACTAGGCCCGGCATCCCCTTTTATAGGCCAAGGGGAGGCTCGGGGAGTACAAGAGTTGGTAGGGCAATCGTATGCATGACATCGAGGTATGGGCGTCGGGTCGAGCAGCTGGAACCGTGGATGCCCCTCTTTATCCGGTTCGAGCCTGTGGATCTTGCTTTTACCCGGGTCGAGCACGTAGCGGTACGGTCGATGATGGCCTCGACAGTCCCTTGGCGACGCGAGCTGATGCAATCGAGGCGTGGGCGATGAAGGCCTGCCCGGAAATCTGTCGAGCGGCCGTCGAGCTGGGATGGACGCATCACCGCACGCCCCATGCGCCGGTCACATCCGCCATCATTCCTCGAGCGGCTGAGGGCTGCCTCGAGGGGTGGACGACCCGCATGATGGGATGGAGCAACGTGCTCGGCGGTACGGAGAGTTGACCTTGGCGTTTTGGGGGAGTGCCGTGTGCGACACAGTGCAAAGCATGGCGTAATAGTAGCGCCTGCCATCCTCGAATCCGGGGCATGGGCCGAGTCATGGCGGAAATGACCAGCGTACGATCCACTATTGCGGGCCCTGTAGCCATGGAGTTAGGCGGGGTCGGTGTACTGCGGTACTGTTTCGAGCCCTGTAGCCATGTGTGCGTTCTGGAAAGGCAATTATTGCAGACAGCCTCGAGTGGTCGCCCGCTCGAGCGGTCTCCGTCACCGCTCGAGCGGTCGCTTGCTCGAGCGGTCTCCGTCGCCGCTCGAGCGGTCGCTCGCTCGAGCAGTTTCCGTCACCGTCTCGAGCGATCGCTCGCTCGAGCGGTTCCCGTAACTCTTTCTCGAGCGGGCGAGCGGCTGCTGCTCGAGTTGGTGGGTTATGTGGTTTTGTGGGCCTGATCGTGAGTCGGCCCAGTACGAGGAGGATTGGGGAGGTTTCTTAGGTTAGTTTTTTGGGATTTAGAGAGGAGTAAAACTGGTTTGCTTATTTCTAATCCGCCTAGTTTAGGACCCCTAATCTAGGTACCCGACACAATTCAATTGAACTTTTTCCCAGCCAACGAAATTGCTTCATTGCAATCTGTAGCAATTGGGTCGATGGTCTTAGTTGACCCAATGCATTGCTTCATGGCAATGCTCATACTGTCATTGTCCTAGTTGAATGTACAACCCAGACCTGACAACATATAAGAAGCCAACCACGTACACTGCCGCACGGCACATATGTGTTTGTACAACCCTTTGAAATTCACCTTGTGCTTAATGTCTCAGCTTAGTGCACATCAGTGCTCCCTCGGATACCTAAGCTGCCTGATCCGGGCAATATGTCAGCTCTTGCCAGAATACATTTTGGATAGGAATTTTGGTAAAGGACGGCAGTGCTTCTAATGCTGCTCAAGCGCTTGTCAAATGCCAGATCCGATAGGGATTACAACGTTGTCAAGCAGTGCTTTTGCCTGCCACACAAGCTAAAACATGCAGGCACATAGCCATCAGGCAACTCTGTAGCATATATGGCATACAACTGAATGCAAGTGCACAGCATGGGTACATCCGTACATGCCGTGATTGTAATTCATCCATGTTTGTGTGAGGGCCATGCTGGTCAGTGTGAGGGAGATGGTAACTGATGAGAACCTAAACTAAGTGAAGAAACAAGATCTTCTATAAGTTGCCTTCGTATTTGTCTATCCCTCTGCTGTCTCTGTTCTCTGCAGATCACTCACAACTCCAGTGCCCGGGAAGCCAGCACCAACATTCCAGTGAACATAATGGACAAAGTAACCTCTGTTGTTGGGATTAACTGCTACTGTCCAACAACTGGCCAAAAATAGCCAAATTAAATGGCAGAAGTTTCCGTTATTATGTCTGTGTTTGAATGTCAAAAACCACTCATCATGTCAAGTAGGGTTTTTTTTTCTCGAATATGCAGGAGGACTGCATATCATTGTATTAAGAGAAAGGAGAGTTAGGCCAAAATAGCCATACACAGCGTACATGCACGCCTACACACATGCCTACCACTCATCATGTCAAGTAGGTGGCCCTGTATGTCCATAACCTTCCACTCGAAGCAAATCTATATTCCAATTTAATCTCCATGATGGCTTTAAAATTTCTACTCAACAAACCCTATTTGTACCATGCAACTGCAGCAATACATAAGACTGATTGAGTACTCCATTCACACACGTGAGTTTTTGATCCCAGAAGAATGACCGCTGGCATACTACATTTTCATTTGATTAAGTCTGCTGTCAATGCTAGTTCTCCACAAGAAGTGTCTTCAAAGATTTTTCAAAAGAAAAATACAAACACCACATCATTAATAATTTAAAGTTCCTTCTAGAATGCATCCAATTTTTAGCAAGCATTACCAATCACAGAACAAAGGAGAGCCTGCAGTAACATGGACTCTCAAAAAATGCCTTCATGCTGCAAAATTCGGTATTATTGTTCCTTGAACATGGATGATCCAAACCATATCTTGTTGTATCAGAAAATGCTAGTCCTTCATATGCCCTTACCAAATATGAATCTTCCATCAATGCTTCAGCAACGGGAACAACATCCATAATAAAAAATAAACCACAAAAACTAACAGATCTATCCCACTGCTCCCAGTGTAAGGAGTTCTACCCACTGGTATTAGTGCCCTTAAGTCTCCAGCAACACGAGAAACAGTGCCCCAGATTTTATGACAAGTCCAAATTTATTTCATAATTAATGGCATGCATCAGCACATCCAACAAATGGAGCATTTTTTTGTCTTGGGCAAAAGTGTAGCCAGATACATTTTGGAAGCAGATGCACAATCAAACACCCATACTAGAGTAGGTTATCAATAGGTTTCCATGTTACTACCCAAACAGTTCCGGTTAGAACTGTTCACCAGAGGCTGCTGCATCTTTTTCACTTGCCATAAAGAATGTCACATTGACATTTCCTACCCAGTAAGGTGACTGAAGGGATGTGATCAGATGAAAATAAGTTTCCAGCCGACATGGTTGAGCTGCTACCATCCCTTCCTTGCTCTGGGTGTTTATCAGTTGCGCTTGACAGATAGTAACATCTGATTTAACTGAGAAGTCCTGATGTTCTGCTTGCTCTTGATTGTGACTGTGAAAAGAAGTCAAAGCACTTCACTTTCACAATTCCATCCTTGTTCATGGTTACGTCCATAAGTGCCAGGTGCAATGGGATGCCAAGTGCATTTGATAGAGCACTCATTTGTAGCATGTCGGCTTCAGCGTCAAAAGGACGCACTGATGTTATGCAAAACTGTTACCAAAGCCACAAATGCAGAATAGTGAGAGCTATTTGTAGATGGAAAAATAGTATTGTTTAGCTTGGTTGTTCCATATTTACCAAAAAAAAAAAAAGAAAGTTGCCCCCATTTTATTTCTAGGGTTTGCATATTTCTGCTGAGAGAAGACTAACTTGGGAAAGTGCGGATATCATTAACAAAATATAATTATTAAATCAGCATAAGACGAAAATAATCTACTACTTAAAATGAATCAAGCATATTTTCTGAAAATGACTGTATAGCAGCCAGAAACACTAACCAAAAGGGCTTGGGTTTGCTCACGGAATGCTGGCTCGCAGTCCACATGATGTGTACGGATATGAACCTCTGTCAGCAGTCTAAGCAAACAAAGAACTAACCAAAGAAAATGTTACATAGAGAACAAAGAAACAAACAACACATCCCAAAAAAACAATATATCCTCACTCCTGGATGACGTAATCTCCTGTAGGCTTCTCTTGTAATGCTCATCAGCATTTAGCCTAGAAAGGACAAATAAAATAAAATGTTCTGTGAAGGTAAATATTATTCAAAGAATTGGATCATTGGTGTAATAAGCTAAACTTACCCATTCGCAACTGAATTGACCAAGTGCTCGAACTCGTGAAAGAAAATAAAGACATTTGCGGCATGATTAATATAGTTATCTCAATAGATAGTGAATGCAGGGAAAATGGAAAAGAAAAAAGAAATGCATACCAGATAGTAAAGTGCATTTTCAGTGTAGTGTAGAAATATGATATAGCGTTCGAGAGAAAAGAAGAAGTATAATATAGACCCAGATATATGTGATTATTCATGAGTTTTTAAGTTGGTTTTGTTCATGTAGTTCATGTAATCCATGTTGTCTATGTGTCTGTGCACTCTGTCTTGTTATTAGTTTAAAACAAAGCTCCCACTTTTCCCTATAAAACTATAAATTATGCCTTACTGTTGTTTATTTAAATCGTTGTCTTAAAAGTCTTAGAGACACACATTACATTTTTTTAATGTGCAGGATAGTTGTGTATTATTGCATTAAGAAGAGAAATTTGAAGTAAAACACACCCTAACACATTTATGAAGTTGCATACACCTGCCACAGGAACAAGAGAATAACCAGGCATGAATACCCAGAGAACTAAGATGAAGCCAATTCTAGCTGCAGCAAACCCTTATTCCCAACCAAAAAACAGAGCAGAGCAAGATTCCCAGCAGTACTTACAACCCTTTGAACAAATATACATTACATAATCTCTACAATTCAAGGCATGGGGTACAATGACTATTTAGGCAACTAATAGATGACCCACAGGATTATTTTGTGGATAACTGGCTGAACTGATCACTAAGAAATATTTAGGATAAAATAATCAGACAATACAAATCCATACTTTTCTAAGTTAAGATAATACTTACAGAAACAAGACTTGAGAAAAATGCTTCAGGATTTGAGAAGTACGCACTATCCCAATGTAAATGACAGAAATTCTCTCTGGACCTTGTGACACAGTCCATTAAGCGAGTGACCTCAGCTTGACTACCTTGCATTTTCCCAAGGTTTTCCTGTTTACAAGCCTAGCATGTTAAGATTTTGTGCAGAAGAAGAAAACAACAACATCATCATGAACAAGATAACGATAGTTACCAAGTAAGAGAAAAGGAAAGCAACAACATCGCATTTGTCTGATGCACACATAATGCTCACTAAGAATCTGCACAAAGAATGATTTTCAGGAATGCAAAAAGTTAATAATGACAGTGCTTCTAGAGTCAAGTTTGTAATAAGGTAAAAACAAACCTTAAAATTTTACTGAACAATAGAATTTTTTGCAGCTTCACGAACAAAATCAGATAGTGGCTCCTATGGTTGTAAGAGAGTTAGCATCACATAGGCATAATTAATAATTGATTCATAAGATACACTTAAAATGATCCAGAAAAGTCATGCTGAGGCAAGGCCCACACGAGTTTACTTTTTTTTTTTTTACAAAAAATTCTATAAGACCTATATGGCAAAATCTCTTTGCGTATAAAAGATTTCAAGCTAGCTAGTGCTTGCAGTAAACATTATGAACCCATGAAGTCTCTGGTAGCCAAGTATTCAACATCGTTTAAGACACACTTGACTTTCTGGTTGACTTTCATGATATTTTTATTGTACAAATACTGCAGGGCACATTATATCTGTTCATGGCAATATTTACAATTTTTTCCAGGACACTAGTGGGAAAGACCAAATCTATTTTTTATGGGTAACATTTTCTCGATAATGGAATAGAAACATCAAGCCTGACCGAGAGATGCATCAGCTGTATTTTTTATCTACTTCAGAAATCATAACTGGAATATCTAAGACAAGACTTAGAACGTGCTCAAGGAATCTGCACACAGTCCAAAAGATGTTTAAATCATCATCACATCTTGTCTAGAAACACAGTTAACAGGATATGATCAGGGCATCACAGGTGTTCAATAGAGAACAATGGTAACACTTCTGGATACTTGATGATGGTATGAAATTTCAGACATCAGACCATTTCATTAAGCACAAAAAAAAGAAACTTCACTGTGAAGGAGAAACAATTCATGATTAAGGAATAACAAGTAAATTCAGTTAAGTAGCTTATGAGGCTACGATATTTATACCTGACGTCGTAGTGCCTTCTCAAGAGGTTCTGGGGTTACAAAGAGGCAGTTGGCATAATTGTCCTAGGCAACACGGTTGTTTTTTGGCGGGCGGAGGTATGTCTTCTTGCCATCTAGCAGCTGTTGCCAATTGTGGCGCAGTGAAAAGAACTCCTGTGTGATGAGCGGCTCACAATTTTGCCGGCCAATATAAGGAGGGGGATCTTGTGGGTCACCCGAGTCCACACAAAGAACTAGAGGATCACTCATGAACAGAGAACCGCATCCACTTCTTCTTTCAAGTACGTCCAGCTCTTCCTCTGTGAAGCCCTCAAAATCCTAGTGAGTCACAATCATCAGGTAATTCATATTTTCCAAATGGAAGCAGGGAAAAGACAATGACATAATGGCAGTAAATTCACCTGTTTTATTCTACTACTAGTCAAATGAAGGACACATAATTAAAACAAAAACTTTCCAGAAAATATGCAAGTCACGACATGACTCTGGTATCATGAGATGTCCATTTACAAGAAGATACCAATAGGAAAAAAATCCAAATAATGTGCTCAACATATACCGAGTTTTCTTTTCACGAAATACCAAGAGAAAAAGAAAAAATAAAACCAAACCAGAAGGCAGCCAGCAATTGGATCAAATCCCTGATGGAAACCCAAGTTATGACACACAGTAAGCTAAATGAATAAAGCGACCAAAAACTTCAGAAGGCAGGAATCAGCCAGAATGTGACAAGCATTTCGCAAAAGACACCGCAAGAAACGGCCATTCGAAATTGCCGTGGCACCACTCGGGGACATTCAGTAACCGGCATTGCTTTTCCCCCTTCCTTCCTGCCTTCTTTTCTGGCTCCCCACCACACACCCCCCCCCCCCCCCCCCAAAAAAATCAAGAACCCATGAATGATCAATCAAATCCGGGACGTGTTCAAACCAAAATCAGCCTATGACCGACCCAATCGAGGATCCCTCGCCTTCTACGAGAACGGGAGAAAGGCAGCTGCGGAGAAGAGGGTTCCGGTCGCGGCGCGGGGCGCAGTGCTGCAGCGCCGCCTCCGCCTCCGCCACCTGCGCTGGTTCTTCCCGCGCTGGGGTCGGACGTCAACTTGAGCCGCAGTCCCTTTTTTGGAGGTAGTTTTTCTGCCATTTCGGCAGGTTTGTTTTTGCAGTTTCTCCCCTGGGTTTTTACGAAATGTTGACACGGTACTACTTGCTTGGGTAAGAATATGCACCCTCTATATTTATTTATAGTCATAGGGATCCAAATGGAGAATTCATAAGTGGAGAGGTATTTTCCGGAATTTGTGCCTTTTTTTTATGTGCGTCAGTGAAGAAATTGTCCCCTGTATCCTAAAGTAAATCTTTTTTGTTCGAATTTTTTTTGTTTGGTAATAGGCGATGGCTCCTCAATTTATTTACAAGTCATGGATAAATATATTAGGGAATTTACACGTGGATACATTTTTCATAAAACTAGTAAGTTTGTCCGTACATTGCAACGAAACATAGATTATAGTTATCTGGATGACTTGAGGCTCAGTGATTTCATGTAATGGTCATGTCGACTGTCGTTGGTTCTAATGTCTTCGGAATGAGACTATATCGTGGTTAGAGCGTGTCGTTCTTAACTTCATGAACATAAGTTTTGAGTCTAGGTCGAGATAGAGAGGTGTATTATAGTTTTGACTTTTGAGTCTAGCATTATTCTTTAAAAGAGGTTGAAGTCAGATATACTCCTATTATAATTATTTATTATCTAAAAACAAGTAAGTCTGCAAGGAAAGAAAAAGAATGAGAAAATAGCACATAGTCTAGTTCACGCTCACTAGACAAGCCCACAACGCCACAATACAGCCACAGGCTTCACACACTAAACAACTGAGGCCATGTGCTTGGATGTGGAGGCCCAAGATCACAACTACTAGCTTAGTATGTGCGCTACAAGAATGTTTAAGGCCTAAGGATCCACGGAGGAATTTTGTAGTATTCCAATTCTATTTCCTATGTTGCCCTTTGGAACAAAGGATTGGCCATTCTAAAATCCTATAAAAATTTCTATGCAATCACTTGGAGGAAATCTAACATGAGATCCAACCTCTTGGAAACTCTCTCTCTCTCTCTCTCTCTCTCTCTCTCTCTCTCTCTCTCTCTCTCTCTCTCTCTCTCTCTCTCTCTCTCTCTCTCTCTCTCTCTCTTCCCCCTAATTCTTATGTTCCTTCTAAGCTATAGCCAAAGGCCATCTCATTCAAATTTTCTTTATTTTAAATTTCATAGGATTAGAGAAGTATGCCATCTCAATTCCTTAAATTTTCCTTTTCCTATCTTACAATCGAAAGGGGCCCTTAAATACATTTGGCGATAGATATAAGTAGTGATTATTAAGTTCTGATGAATCATTAGATTTGAATAGATTGGCTGTGTTGGCAATTGACTCACAATTATTTTTGTTTTTCCAAAGACGATAACATCTCGCCTTCTACCAGAATAGATGTTAATCATAGATATAAAAAAGTCTAGAAAAGATATTTTAACAAACTCATTAAACCTCTGCGTGAGCATAATAATTGGACCATAGTCATAATACATGGTATGGAGTGCCTTAAGCCACAATTTCTGTATTTAAGTACATGACTCTTTGTACTACAAGTAAGATCAAATTAGACTATCACATAATTATGGTAAAAAAGATTATAAAAATACGTGTTGTATATAATAACAATCAAACTAGAGCGCTCTTGCTATCTTCAGGTAGGGCACTCAACTCTTGTTTTATATCTTGTGATATATCATGTTGAATACCTTCATTTGTATAATAATAGGTTCACACCAAACAACAAATTAAGGAGATGATCTACATTTGGTAATCTGAAGATGTCGTGCTACAAAGTGTCTTGAGTGTAGCTAACAACTTCTGTAGTTTCTTAATAACATCAAGATGCATTGGTTAAATTTCATAGACATTGTCACCTAAAGTATTTCCCAGTTGCTAAAATGCTCTTGCCTTTCCATAACAGTCCAAACAGAATTACTATAAAAAAAAAGTTTTTTCAATGGACCATAGATGAAATACCACTAATGATGCTCCTTAAGAAACTGCAAGCATCAGATGTAGTCTTGGGTGGTTGCTTCAAGCAAGTTTCGGTGTACTAAGCCAAGTCATGAACCTTCGTATTAGTGACACAGTTCTTCATTACAAAGAAACACTAAAACACTTTAGCCTCATTGATATATCCTTTCAGTGCTTTGATCGTTAATTTTGCATATGCTATGCTCCCCTCACAATCTGTGCCGCTACAATCATAAGGGATGACATGTTTGCTTGGTTCATCGGGCTCTTCGAATGCAAGTGCCTCACGACACTTTTGAACTGCAATAGGATCATCCACCTCATCCAGCAACATAGCATGGAGCAATTCAATGACTAGGAATTGAGGAAATTTTGCTCCAACTGCTTCATTATACCATGGAAAATATCTGCCTTGTTGATCCCTGATCTGATGATGAAGTCATGCTGCAACTGAATGTCACAAGGAGTTGTGTACGCCCAGAGAATGGCCACTCCTTGGCATGAAGGTTTGCCTTGTTAAGTGCGCTCACTATTTCGTTACTGTTTAGCTGAAGTAACATATCCACCTTCCTATGAATCACTTGAATTTCTACCCTTATCTCGAGTTTCTACCTTCTCTCTAAACTTTATCAAGTGGAATTGAGAGCATGTCTTTGGCATTCGCTAATCTCATTTCTCTGGTGTTGTCCTTGTGAAAGCTAGATTTCTTCATCTCAAACCCTACATAATAAGCTATTGGGTCATCAGGCATGATAATCGGATCAGTCTGATTGAGCTCAGAGATAACCTTGGAGTCATCCAGGTACTTCATTGTACCGTGGAAAATATCCGCCCTGCTGATCCCTGATCTGATGATGAAGTCATGCTGCAACTGAATGTGCACCACAAGGAGTTGTGCATACCTGGAGAATGACCATTCCTTGGCACGAAGCTTTGCCTTGCTAAGTGCGTGCACTGTTTCATTACTGCTTAGCCGAAGTAACATATCCACCTCCCTGCGAATCACTTGAGTTTCTACCTTTCTCTCGAGTTTCTACCTTCTCTCTAAGCTTTATCAAATGGAACTGAGAGGGAGATATTTTGGGCGGTATGCGACTCCCCGGCTCCTGTAGCCGTCTTTCCCACCTTGCTCTCCAATCGAATCCCATTTTCATCTCAAATCCTCACACATCCCGAATCAGTAATCGACTGCTCTTGGCCTGATCTATCCATTCATCCATTTTTCTCCGCCTAGATCGGTCTCCTGATCAAGATCCGATTCAAAAGGGACGACAGAGCTTCACGCTGCTATCTTGCCTAGCACGTCCCTGCCTAACATATTGCTCTCCAATCTGATCCCCACTCATCTTGAATCCACACTCTTCCAAATCATCAATCGGTTCCGGCTTGCCTGATCTATCATTTCATCCGTTCAGTTCCGCCTGGGGCTGTCTCCAGTCCAAGATCCATTTGAAAAATCAGAACAGGACTAGGCGCTGCAGCTTCTTCGTTCCTGCTGGAGGCATGCTGACTGGGGCTGGCCCCTGCTGTGCGCCGGAGTGAGGGACGTACGCAGCGGCAATTCTGACCAGGTGCAGCCAGGTCGCTCGTGATTCAACGGGTGGGAGCTTGGGACTGTGTTGCCGGGTTGGCAGTGAGGCGGACTCGACACGCAACACCGACGCAAATTGGGATAGGGGAGGCAGACGCCAAGCTCAGCGTTGCCGCCGTCGGATTTCCAGCCGTCGGTGACCTCTCTTTGGCCAATAATCCTCCATCCTCTTCCTTAACAGGCCCTGGCGCCAGCCCTCAAGGCGGCACGGCCGCCATGAATCTCCTAGCCTGGAACTCTCAGGGCATGGGCAGGAGCCTTGACAGTGTGAAGATGCGCCACCTGGCTCGGGTTATCACTTCTACGAAAGCTAAGGTAATATTCATTTCAGAAACTAGAACGTCTAAATTTGGCAAGCATCATCTAGTCAATAGGTTCAATCTTGATAATGCCCACATAGTTTCAGCTGATGGTAACTCTGGAGGTTTGTGGCTTCTTTCTAAAAGTGATGTTCAAGTAGATGTTATTGAGTCAAGTCCTTTTTTCATCTTCGCCACTTGTGTTGATAAACTAGCTTCCAAGAAGTTTGGTCTCCTCTGTATCTATGGAGATCCTCATCAGAACAAGACCAAATGGATTTGGAAGAATGCGTGTGATTTTATTATGTTGCATGAAAACCTCCCTATTATCTGCATGGGTGATTTGAATAATATTATGGATGTAACTGAAAAACTTGGGCCTCGGCCTACAAGAAGTAGGACTATTGTGAATTTCTGTTGTCTTGTTAAAGATTGTGGTTTATTTGACCTTGGTTTCCATGGCCCGGCTTACACTTGGACTAACAAGCGTTTTAATACTACTCCTACTTATGAAAGACTTGACAGGTTTCTTGCTAATGCTGAATGGTGTATTCATTTTCCTGGTACTGTTGTACATCATTTGCCTTTGTTCAGGAGTGATCATTGTCCTATTTTAGCCGTAACGGATTCTGTTGAGAAAAAGTTTACTAAGCCTTTCAGGTTTGAGAACTGGTGGCTGCTAACAGATGATTATGAGAGAGTGGCCAAGGATAGTTGGGAGAAATCTTCAGCTAGGCCTTTCCATCTGAAAACTCTTTATCTGGCCAAAGGTTTATGCAGGTGGCAGAAAAACAAGCCAAAGAATTCAGAGCTACTTGCTCAGATTGAGGAAAGGCTAAGTGATCTACAAGGTAAGCCCCCAGGTGAGCAGAATTACGCTCTCCAAAGTCATCTTATACACCAACATGAACAAATTTTAGCTAGAGAGGAAGCCTATCACAAACAAAGATATAAAAAGAATTGGGCTACTTCAGGTGACAGAAATACTAAGTTTTTTCATCAAAGTATCATAAAACGTGCTAGAAGAAACACTATCACTCATTTTGTTAAACCAGATGGTTCTTATGCCACCACCCATGAACAACTTGTTGATGTTGCAAACAATTATTTCCAAGATATTTTTTCCTCCTCCGGTGATAACAGGGACACTAGCCTTTGGAACCTGGAGATTGAATCAAATCCCTCAATTTCTGAGAACGGCTTCACCAACTCTATTCCTGATGAGCATGAAATCAAATCTATTATTTCCAATATGAGAAGCAATGCTGCACCAGGTCCTGATGGTCTTAGTGCTGGTTTTTACAAATCTTCATGGGAATGGACCGGTAAGGATCTTTGCAATCTTGTTACTAACTTTTATATCTCTTCTGATATTCCTAGTGACATCAATAAGACTCATATCACCCTTGTGCCTAAGGTCAATAACCCAAACAGTCCCAAAGATTACAGACCTATCAGTCTTTGTAATGTAGCCTACAAGGTCATAGCCAAATCTCTTGCTGATAGGATCAAAAACCACCTTCCACATATCATCCATCCTTCCCAGTCAGCTTTTATTCAGGGCAGATACATAGCCTCCAATATCATTCTAGCCCAAGAGATTATCCACAGCTTTAATCTCAAAAGTTGGAAGTAAAAAGCCTTTTTCCTCAAAGTGGATCTTGCCAAGGCTTTTGATAGAATAGAATGGAACTTCATTACTTCTGCGCTGAAAAGACAGGGGTTCAATGATTCCTTCATCAACCTGGTCTACAAATGCATTTCCACTACCACCATGTCGGTGATTATTAATGGTGAGCCCTCTCCCTCCTTCCGTCCTCAAAGAGGTATCAGACAGGGTTGTCCTCTTTCCCCCTATCTCTTTATTGTTGCAGTAAATGTATTATCGATCTGTTTGCAAACACAATCAAATCTTAATGAGATCCAAGGTATTTCTCTTGGGCCGAATTGTCCACCAATCCATTCTTTATTATTTGCTGATGACTTAATTGTTTGTGGACAAGCAAATGAAAAGGAAGCTAGCAAAATACAGGAAATTCTTATGTCTTTCTGCAGTGCTTCAGGGCAAACTCCTAATCTAGCAAAATCATCTATTTGCTTCAGTAAAAATGTTGATGAACAGAGTAAGTATAAGGTAAGAAATTTTTTCCCTGTTCAAGACATGTCTCCTAATACTATTTATTTGGGTCACCCTCTCGTTTTTAATCACAAAGATAGACACAGGGCTTATAATTTCATTATTAACAAATTCAGAGCTAAACTCAACAAACTCAAAGCTCACAGTTTGAATCATGCTGGTAGACTTATTTACATCAATTCAGTCCTTGGCTCCATTCCAATCTACTACATGATCACCATCCTTTTTTCTAAAAAGTTTATCTCAAAAATAACCTCTATCATAAGAAATTTCTGGTGGTCTGGTGTTTCTGAGGAGAATCATCAAAATAGCTTCCATTTTAGATCCTGGCAAGACATCTGCAGGCCTAAAGAAGAGGGAGGTCTTGGGGTTAGAGACCTTATGACTGTTAATAGAAGCCTTCTGCTCAATGCAGCCTGGAAAATTGCCACAGGTAAGAATTCCTTTCTCTCACAGGTTCTTAAAGCCAAATACCACCCCTATGACAGCTTCTGGAAGGCAAAAAATTGCAAAATAAGATCTGCGTTCTGGTCCTCCATTATGAGTGTTAAGGACATTCTCATTAGTAATTGCTCCATCCAAATTCAAAAAGGTAACTCTTCCATCTGGTCTACTCCTTGGTGTCAAATTTGGAAGGAAATTTACTCACATCTTAACTTTTCGATTACTGTTAATAATCTTCCAAATACTATAGCTGATCTCTGGATTCCAGGTACCTTTGAATGGAACTCTAACTTTGTAAATCAGGTTTTTGATAATACTGCCTCCACCATTATTCACAATCTTCCCGTTGTACATTCAAATCAAAACGATGTTGTTAGATGGAACCACTCTACCAAGGGTGAATGCTCAACAAAGGAAGCTTTCAAATACCTAAACAAAGATTTGCAGGTTGTCCTTCCTTCGCAGGGTCCAAGAAGCATATCAACAGGAGCCATGAACATTCTGAAACAGGTATGGAAACACAAAACTCTCCCTCCGAATATTAAAACTTTTATCTGGAGGCTGCTTCGCAGAGCCCTTGCAACAGGTCAAAGAGTCGGCAGTTTATCGACTCATATTGATATCAACCGCGCTTACTGTAATCTACCTGAAAATGACTATCACCTCTTCTTTCAATGCTCTTTTGCTAGAGCGGTTTGGTTCTCCTTTAATCCTCCTATCCGCTCTTCGGATCTCCCCTTTGAACAGGACGGTGTTCAAGAAAGTCTGCATATTCTTCTAAACAATTGCAGGGACGAGTACATCTGGATGGAAATTCTTGTTACCCTCTGGTACATATGGAAAGCTCGTAACGAGCTTCGTTTTAAAAAACATAAGTGGTCTATCATGCAGGTGCACTATGCTGTTCGTGCTTTTATCAGCACCATAAACTTGTTGTTGTCAACAGGGCCAAATGGAGTTTCAACTCCAAATATGACCCAGCGCCAAAAACAAAGTTTGGTGCATGTGCCTTTCTCCTTTGCAGGTGATGATTCAGAATATATCAGGTGCTACTCTGATGCCGCAATTCAGCCTGATGCTATAACACTCTAGCTTTCAAGAAGGCTGGCTTGGGCATCCACGTTGCTGATCCCTCACAAAATCAAAACCTCTACATCAAACTACAGGTGCAACACTGTGACTCGGTCCTTATGGCGGAAGCTGCTGCCTTGTCAGCTGCTGCTCAAATAGTCACTAGAATTGGCTCCCATCGTATCAGTTTCCTTACTGACAGCCAAATATTGGCTGACTTCTTCAACTCCGGAGATTTAGATTCCCCACCTGACTGGAGGATAAAACCCTTCACTCAAAGGTTTTTAGATCTTGTCAGAGGTCCAACCTACCGAGTGATCAAAATCAGCAGAGATGATAATACGAATGCTCATCCGCTAGCATCGCAGGCGCGCAAGCACTCAGGAACCTTCTCTGAGGCCTTGTACGTTAAATGTAGTAATCCTACTCATGACAAAAATTACCCCTTTGCGGTGGCCCTGAATGGTGTATCCATTGAACATTGTATGCATATTGCAGCACTTTGCTGCTAATTAATGAAAGTTGTTTCCTTGTCAAAAAAAAAAAATGGAACTGAGAGTATGTCTCTGACATTCGCTAATCTCATTTCTCTGGTATTGTCCTTGTGAAAGCTAGATTTCTTCATCTCAAACCACCGGGTCATCAGGCATGATAATCTGATCAACCTGATTGAGCTTAGAGATAGCCTTGTAGTACTTATGGCAATCCGCGAGTACTGCTGAGACCATGTTTATTAATTCCACGTCCGCATTAATTTGGTGAACCTAGTCTGATTTTGTTTGTAAATGGTAAGTTGCATCATTTTTTTTTGTTAAAAAACCTATTAAGTTGCATCTCCGGCACATAATAGAGGGTTTTAGCTCGCCCTGTGTATTTTTATGGCCAGCACACTCCTCATTTCCACCGCCCGCTCCTGCACGAACGTGCAGAGCATCAAGAACGCGTTCCTCATCACGGCCTCTTCCCGCTCGAAGATTAGTTGGTGCTCAACGAGGTCAAGCGCGTCGGGAAGGAGCTGGCGGCCGTCGGGCATCCTGGGCCAGCGGTAGATGGCGAAGATGGCGGAGTAGGCATGGCGACGCCGGTGGTAGACATTGACGACGTGTTCCACGACCAGCTCGAGCAGGTCCGGGTGCGCGAGGCGACCGATGAACCGCAGCGTGAGGCCGCGGACGTACGCGTCGCGGTGCTGCAGGTTCCGGCGGAGGTAGTCGCGGACGAGGCTCGCGTCCGGGGGCACGCCACCGAAGACGTCGTCGCCCTTGTAAACGGTCTCGAGGTACAGGAGGACGAGCTTCTGGACCCTGAGGTCCTCGTCCGCGCAGGGGACGACGTTGCGGAGGATGATGGCGGGGAGGTCACGGAAGTGGGAGGTGTCGCCGCTGATGATGAGGGCCAGGGCTTCCTTCAGGGCCCTGGCCTTCGCGGCAGCGTCGCCGTATTTGAGGTTGGCCTTGATCCCGCCGGCCGCGATGCGATTGCTGTTGTCACAGGGCACCAGGAACGTGCAAGGCTTCGAGCTCGTGGCCGCTGGTCGCCGGTGCCGCGGATGAGAGGAGAGGGGCTTGTTCTTGCGGTGGCGGTACTTGTTGATGAGAGGGAGGAGATGGAATCTCTTGCATCGCACGGCCCGTAAAGCCCAGCAATCGGCCCACTGGACGCAGAAGCAGGCCTTTCCTTTGCTGCTCCTTAACGCACGGAGGAGCCCACGTGCTTTTGTGGAGGCCCAAGATCACAACGACGAGCTAGTAGCATTAGCGTTAGAAAACAAAGTTTACTTTTCCTCTCCTAACTTTCGCGTCCGCTTTTCCTCCCATAACTTTAAAGCCAATCAAATCATCTCTCTCAACTTTTCAAATAGTGCCTAGAACGGTTTTGTTAAATAAGGGGCTTTCCGTGCGAAAGATAGAATCTCTTGCATCGCACGGCCTGTAGAGCCCAGCAGGCGGCCCACTAGACGCGAAGCAGGCCTTTGCTTTGCTTTGCTGCTCCTAGACGCACGGAGGAGCCCACGTGCTTTTGTGGAGGCCCAAGACCACAATGACGAGCTAGTAGCATTATCGCTAAAAAAAAGTCTATTTTTCATCCTTCAATTTTCACATCCGCTTCCCCCCCCTAACTCTAAAAACCAGTCAAACCATCTCTCTCAAATTTTTAAACCATGCATTTTATCTTTCGGAGCGGTTTTGCTAAGTGAAAAGTGGTTTTACTACGATAATGGTGTTTTTGTCTTTTTCTTTTTTATTTATTTCGGTGGAATATTTGAAAAATCATAGTAAATCACACAAACATCATAAACTAGAAAACTCAATTTTTTTGACTCCATATGAGTAAATCTATACTGTGAATATATAATATGGCATGTTTTAGTACACAATTTTTGCTATGAAGGTTTTATGTTTATTTTATTATTTATTTTGGCTTTTTTTTTTTGAAAAATCATAGTAAATCACAAAATAATCCATAAAATGGAAAACCTAATTTTGTTTGACTTCATATGACCATATCTACATAGTACAAAATTTTTGTTGTAGTTTTGGATCTACGCTTTTCTACAATTAATTAAAATAATTCATAGCTGCAGCTTCTATAATTATTTAGTTGGACTAAAGGAAACCATATTATATGTTTATTAGGTAGATCTACTCATGTGAAGTCCAACAAAATTGAGTTTTCTATTTTATGTTTTCTTTTGTGATTTATGATTTTTAAAGATTTAGCCAAGTAAATAATAAAAAAGAAAAGGATAAAACTTTCGTAGCAAAAATTTTATACTAAAGCATACCATATTATATGTTCACTATATGGATCTCCTCATGCGGAGTCCAACAAATTTGGTTTTTCTATTTTATATTTCTTATGGTTTACTATGATTTTTTCAAAGATTTGTCCAAAATAAATAAAAAGAAAAAGACAAAAACCACTGCCACTGTAGCAAAATTGTCCTTCACTGTAGCAAGTCCGCCTTCAAAACCACTCCAAGGAGGTAGAATGTATGGTTTGAAAAGTTGAGAGAGGTGATTTGCCCAGTTTTAGAGTTGAGGGAGGAAAAGTGAACTTCCGTAAAAGTTAGGTGTGGAAAAGTAGACTTCTTCCTTAGCGCTACAAGAATGTTTGAAGAACATTTGGTTATAGAGATGAGTAGTGTTTTTTTTTTTTTTTGGTAAGTTCTGATGAATCATTAGATTTGAATAGGTTGGCTTGTGTTGGCAATTGACTCACGGTTGTTTTCTTCACTCTAGTCTGGTTAAGTTTGCCGAAGCCACTCTAGTCTCCACTCGCAAGCTTCACTTTAACATTGAAGTGTAACAACGCAGGCATATAATGTTAAAATTCGCTAGTATTTCAGTAGTAGAACTAGCAGAATGACCAGGCAAATTAAACCTTCTGTCAGAAATACCATACATACTACTGTCATCCCTAAACAAACTTTGATGCTGCCTCAAAGACCAGTCTACCAGTGGTCCTTGCAGCGAAATTTGAGCGACGCGAGAGGGAACTGGGGACTGGCTTTGCTCCTTGCAGCGAGACGAGTGGCATGGGAGAACAACAATACCGAAAAATGTTCGGTACAAACCACATCTTCAATGCAATCCATGAAAACCCCATTAATACCATACTTAGGAGTTTTCAAAATTTTTGAAACTATGCACACCAATAGTGCATCTATAAATGTGCATTATCATAAAGTTTGAGCTTCAAACTCAGTAAAAATTCATATGAAAATAAAAAAATTCATTTGCATATGCATGGGAGGATAGGATTCCTGGAATATTTTGTGCAAGTGAATTTGTTATGTTTGTATGATTTTTGTAAAATGAGTTTGAATCTCAAATTTTGTGACAATGCACATCTATAGATACACTATTGTTGTGCATAGTCTCAAAAGTTTTAGAAACTCCTAAGTATAATTTACAAAGGGTTTTCACGATTGCACCGAAGATGTGGTTTACACCAGATATTTTGCCCAACAACACTGGAGAGGTTTGTTCAAACCAGGAGGCTTGTTTAGGAGCCCATAGTCCCGGTCCCGGCCTGTCCATTATTGAGCTTTGCACGGTGGCTTCACTGCTTCTTCTCTACCTTTGGTTGCAATGAAGGCTTCAAATTTTCAAAATAAAAAGAGAGAATAATGCCATTTTATTAATTCCACGCCTAGTGGACTGGACTGCACGGTCCTTTGTTGCTTCCAAATATAGTATTATAATATAAGGTTAAAATCCCCCAAATCACCTTGGCTGATCTGCTCCAGGCCACATTTGGTGAACCTAGTTTTGTTTATAAATGGTAATTTGCATCTTTTTATTCTTTAAAAAAAATATATTAAGTTGCATCTCCGGCACACGAAATAGAGGGTTTTCGGCCCGCCCTGTGTATTTTTACGGCCAGCACACTGCTCATGTTTACGGTGAACAGAAAGGATCCACTGATTATGAAATATTTTACTATGTAAAAATCTACTAGAGCTAGCAGAATGACCAGGCAAATTAAACCTTCTGTCAGGAATTTCGTACATACTACAATCATCCCTGAACAAATCAATGGTGCTACCTGCAGAAACCACAGTCTACCAGATGAAAGAAATTTAAATGCATAAAAGAAACTCCAACGCCAATGCCATTCTTCACATGATATTCAAGCACAAAAATGTGGCTTCAATCTGACAGTAAAGAAATAAGCAACAGGACAGGAACATCTCGATGGGCACCTGTAGGTTGGGTCCCTGCCGCTCATGCCCGGGACTGGACAGCAATGTTAGTTGCCTCCAACGCCACATATAAACTTCACTTGGCGCTCAAAAAGAAACAAAGAGGTCACCTTCTCAATCTCATCACAAGAAATGGAAGTTGAGGGTGTGATGGTCGCCGCGTACTCAGGTGGATGCTTTGCCACCATGGTTGCCGCTTGCGCCATATCTAGTTTGCTGGCACCTTTGCCTTGATGTTTTTTTTTTTTTTTTCTTTGCAGTTCAGTAGCTTAAGTTAATGGTGGAGGGTCTCTCCCCTTCGCCTTCTTTCAGTTATCTCTTGTGTTCTCCAGGTTACTCATTACTTCCTTTGTAAACGTGTGCTGCGAGGGTTCTCTCGTAGCTTTTTTTTTTTTGAAAGATCCGTTACCGGCTTTCATTGATAAGTGGAATGAAGAGTTTTACAAGTTACAGGTGGCGCAAGCTGCGCCAGACCCTTCCCCCCTTTGCTTACAACTCAATACCGAGTTCATAGCCACCCCTAAGAAAACAACAAGACTAATTTACATCAAACTGAGTAACAACAGTTAAAGAACTAGAATAAGAAGCATCCGGCAATACTGACAGGATTTCTTTCACACCCTTGTTTCCTGCATAAGCCCAAACTCTTGCTTCTTCCTGGATGCCTTGCATGATGTGCTGAATGTCTTTGCAATTTCGGTCGAAGACTCTCCGATTCCTTTCGCGCCATATCTCCCACAAGGTAAGCATGATCAGGGAGGTCGCCCCCTTCTTGACTTGAGGAGGTAAGCCACTAACGAGGTCCAGCAGCCACTCTTTGATCGAAGCTGAGCTGCTCCAATCCGCTGGCAGTAAACTTGGGATATGTAACCAACGTGCAAGCCTTTCCCAGATCGACTTGGCCACCGGGCATTCCATAAAGAGGTGATCTGCTGTCTCTAGATTCCGGACACATAGCTGACAGAAATACTCGTTTGGCCACTGACGAACCTGCAGCCTTGCCGCTGTCCACACTCTGTTCAATAGGAGAAGCCATGTGAAGAACTTACATTTCGGCGGTGCCCGCGTTGTCCAGGTGAGGTCTGCCGTTGTGCTTTTGGAGATGTGCTAGAATTGTAATTTGTAAGCCGAATGAGCTGAATACTGTCCATTTGCGCAATGTGTCCATGTGATTTTATCTTCCTGATCTGGCACGAGCTCTACATTTAGTAGCTTCACCCATAGCATCACGAAGTCTGCAATGTGCTGTTGGTTCATGCTGTGATCTACATCTTGAATCCACCTTTGGCCAATGAGGGATTCTGACACGGAATGATTTTTCCTCTTGCTGTGCCTGAAAAGATCCGGGTACAAATCTGCAGGCGCTTGTCCATCGAGCCACCTGGAGCTCCAGAAGGACGCCCTGCGACCATTGCCAATCTGCACTTTAGTTGCTGAAAAGCTTCCTGCTCCTTGATACTTAGACCGCCTTGCTCTGTAGGTGCACAGACCACTGTCCAAGCAACTTTGCACTTCCCACCCGTCAGCTAACCACTTCCAGCCCACAAGAAACGCCTGCGTATCTTATCCATCTCTTTCAGAAACTTTTTTAGTGGCTTGATGACAGTAATTAGGTAGACTGGTAGAGCTGTGAGGACTGATCTGATTAGTTCTCTCCTGCCTGCCACTGTGATCATCTTTCCTTGCCAGCCAGTCTTGGCCTTCGCTCTGTCCTGAATGAACTGCAGATGGACCATCCTAATTCGACCAAGGGTCAGTGGAAGTCCCAGGTATCAAATTGGGAAGCCAACCCGTGCGCCAGCAAAGTCTGTCAGTACCTCATCCATGTCTATGCCGCTGCACCTTATGGAGGCCACTGTGCTCTTTGACATGTTGATCTGCAGTCCCGTTGCTTCACCAAAGGATTTCATGATTCCCATAATGCAACTGACATCTTCCTTAATTGGGTTTGTGAAAATTACTGCATCGTCTGCATACAGGGATAGGCGCAACCTAGCCTGTCTTCCTTTCAGCGGTGTCAGCATGCCATCTTCTGTAGCTTTGTCAAAGATTCTGTTAAGTGTGTCTGCTGCCAGTATGAACAAGTAGGGTGACAGGGGGTCACCCTGCCTGAGATCTCTTCTGTGGTTGATTTGTTTTCCCTGGCATCCGTTGAGCATGATATTAGAAGATGAAGACCTTAGTACTACTGCAATCCAATCAGTCCATTTCTGACTGAAGCCTCTATGTGAGAGCATTTCTAGAAGATATTCCCACGAGACAGAATCAAATGCTTTACTGATATCCAGCTTGATCAGGTAGGCCGGGGTCTTTGTTCTATGATAGTGTCTGGCCAGTCCCCTGACATAGAGATAGTTATCCTGAATGCACCGCTTCTTGATGACAGCACTTTGAGCCGACGCAATGAGGCTGTCGATGTAGACAGACAGCCGCCTTGCCAACACCTTGGTGAATAGTTTGGCAAAGGAATGTATGAGGCTAATGGGTCGGAAGTCCTTTGGCTCCAATGCTACCTCAGATTTCGGGATCAGGACTACCTGTGCTCCATTGATGTACTCTAGGGCTCCACAGTGCTGGTTGTAGATACTGTGGAAGGCTGTGAGGATGTCATGTCTGATAATTGGCCAGCAAGTCTTGTAGAAGTTGTTTGTGAAGCCATCCGGACCTGGCGCTTCGTCATTTGGCAAACTCTTGACTGCCTGTTCAACCTCCTACTCAGTGAACGGCTTATCTAGCTCTAGGCCTTGTATCTCCTGTAAAGTATCAAAGTTCAGGCAGTTCCAGTTGATGTTACAAATTCTCCTCACTTTTGTGCCAAGCATACCCGAGTAGTAGTGGTACAGGATACTCTCCTTATCCTCATGAGACCATGCTAGAGTTCCATCTTGTCGTTTTAGGGAGGCAATGTGTTTCCTCCTTTTCCTGGATGCCATCCTCAAATGGAAAAACTTTGTACACGCGTCGCCCGCTTTCAGCCAAATCATCCTTGATGACTGCCTTCGTCTTGATCTCTCCAGGGCAGCTAGGCCTAGCACTCTGAGTTTTAGTTCAGCTCTGAGGTTTATTTCAGCCATAGATAGTATCCTGCTCTCTTGAGCCACATCAAGTCTCAAGATTATCTCCATTGCAATATGCAGCTGTAACCTTGCATTACTGAAAAGAGGCTTGCTCCACTGCTTTAGTGCCTTGGCTGTCGCTGCAAGCTTTTTTCTTATCACCGTGTGCGCTGATCCCACTTGATTAGATTGCCATGCCTCTTGCACCACTTCCAGGAAGCCATCTGTGTGTATCCAATGATCTTCAAAACGGAATCTGGCCTTTATGGGCACCACTTCTTGGCGCCTGAGCATAACTAGGCAGTGATCTGAGGCACCAGTTGAGAGGGCCTGCAAGGCAAAGTTAGGTAGAAGAAGCTCCCAATCTAGATTACATAAGGCCCTGTCAAGTCTGACCAGTGTGGGAGACTCTCTTTCATTGGACCAAGTATATTTTCTATTTTGCAGGCAGATCTCCATCAGTTCACAGTTATCTAGTGCCGCCCTGAACTTTCCCATTAGTCTGCGGTTAAGATTGAGGTTGTTCTTGTCACTTCCTTGTAAATCAGGTTGAAATCTCCTAGTATGAGCCAGGGTGTTCCACCTGCTGGTTTGATGGCAAGCATCTCCTGCAGAAACTCTTCTTTCCTTGCATCTGTTGCCGGTCCATAGCACACTATTAACAAGAAGCTTGAAGCACTGGCCAGCACCTGAACCATGACTGTAACTGTGAATTGCCTTGTATCAATATTTGTCACCCTCACCAATTCTTCTTCCCAACCCAGTAGAATTCCCCCTCTTGTTCCAACTGCATCCAGAGTGCAGTTGCCAATCAGATTTGGTCCCAAAGTCTCAGCAAGAATCCTTCCATTCATGGTGCTAATCTTGGTTTCCTAGAGGCATATCATGGCTAGCTTGGAAGACACAGCCACTTCCCTCACCAATTCCCTGTGTGCTGCATCATTGAGGCCTCTCACATTCCATGACAATACGGAGAAACTGTTACTCATAAAGGAAACTTGACGGACAACAAGACCTTAGCAGGACTCCAGGAACTGGTCTGGAGCCCTACTGATACAAAGCGTAGCCACACTGGCTCGCCCCTACTAGACAAACTCCACTGGGTGACACCACCCAAACCACCTAACATAACCCTGAAGACCTCGCCTACCACACTAGCAATTAAACTAACACACCAGCCCCTTATAGTTGCAGGGCAAAACACATGCTTTTTCTTGACAACACTACAAGAAGGAACCACTAAAACACACCTCGGGACACATCCCCTGGAACTCATAAGGAAACTAATCATTAAACTAGAGTTCAACCCGCGCAGATAGCGCTCAGACGGCCACCTCCTCGGCCCCAGTCATATCCTGCACAGCAGTAATCTGTCCAGCTGCGGCCAACACCCGGGCGCTATCCAGAGAAGTCAGCATGCGCACAGCCTTGATCCTGTCCTCCGTCATCGGTGTATCGAAGGACCGTACATATGCCTCGAGCGCCTGCTCTCCAATAGGCTCCGACGGCGTAGCGAGGTCGAAGGCCCTGATGAGACGATGTGTAGCCCTCTTGGAGACAGGAATAGAGCTGGTGAGAGCCTGCTGCCTGGTGCTCCTCCTGACCGCCGTCCCGAGCTCCTTCCTTGAAGCCTTGCTCTCCCTGTGCTTGGCCTTGGGGTGCACTGGGTCTGGCAGCAGGGGCTGCTGACAAGGGACAAAGATGCTGTCCACAATCTAGTTGCGGCGCTCCTCCAGGAACAGCTCCGCCACCTGCTCTGTAATGGCCGCTGTTGGCGGTGCTTAACTCGTTTCTAACCCCGCCAACTTTAGTCTAGGCAACACTAATTTTCACCTAGAATAGAGCTCTATTCTAACTATTTCCACAGTGTAGTGCAGATTCCTTGTTTTGCAGGGCGTACCCGAAATATACCCAAAATGGACCAAGACATGAAGAAAAACACTTGTGTAAAAACACCTTTTATTTTTTGGTCCAAGCAAACAAGAGAAAAAGAGGAGAAATCCAAATTCGAGGCCAAGGCAACCAGAAACACCAGCATGGGCCGACCAGAGGCCCAACAAGGAGGCAACCGACCAAAGCTGAAGGCCGGCGGGGCCTAACCGCGCGGGCACGCCTCGAGCGCGCGCGCCGTTTGAGCGCGGCCGGGCCCGACTTTGGTTGGTCGGTTCGTTTGCCACCTCTGATGGTCGGTTTGGGGGTGTTTTCGACATTTGCCCTGCGGAAACCGACCATCCCACTCCTATATAAGCATGGGCAAGCCTCCTCCTTCAAAAACAACTTCATTATTCATTTAGTTCTCACTCTTCACCACACCTCCACTCTACAAGTGTACAATAGAGAGAGTAGAGCCACTCTACCTAGCCTAGCTAGAATAGAAGTAAGGAGTGAGAGAGGAGCAAGAGTAGAGCATCTCTCCAAGAGAGCTCTCGGGAAGCTAGTCTTCCACGGGGTGGAGTGCCGGACTTGTCGGCTCCCTCCTCGCTTGTACCTCTACGGCGTCTTGCTACTTGAAGTAAGACATCGTGTTTATCTTTCGGTAATACCTTTGAGTAAGTTATTCTTGCTTGTTATCTTCTTGCGGGTTCGGCGTCCGTCCCCGTGGCGGAAGCTCTAGTAAGAGGACCCCTGATAGAGACGGGAGATCCTGATCACCGCTAGAGTTGTAGCAACTGGCATAGACGTGGTGTCTAGGCTAGGACCTACCTTCGTTTGCCTCGTAGTCCACGGTTGAGGTGGTAGGCGGCGGGTGGTGACGGCCCCGTCCGTCCCTTGTAATCCCCACGTCCGGCTACGGCGTAGAGCAACAGGCCGGCATCACTTGGCGGACCGGGTGCGATCTCGGTGCCCGAAGTAAGAAGTATACCAATAAGTTTAGCAACCTCTTAGGCCCATTACCCTAGAAAACCTCATTACCTAAGCTATCCTACTCCATCTCCGGGCAACCTCGTTTAGAAATAACTCACAAGCCGTTCTTCGTGAAAGAAATATGATACCCGATTACTCACCGGGTGAAGTGCTATAACGGTGATTTCCGTGCGCTTGCGGATTTGGCTGCTTACGCTAAGAAACGCCAACAAGCATTTCTGGCGCCGTTGCCGGGGAACGGTTGTCGCAGTTAGCTCTGAACCTAGATTGCCCGTGTACCTTGACCTACCTTTGCTCCACTTCTTTTGTTTTATTTAGAAAACAAAAAATACCCATGGAGCAACCAACCATTTACAATCTATCCGCTCCGAAGGGCGAGCTCATTCAAACACCCCAATCCTCGAAGCCTATCACGGCTTCCGAGTATGAGCTCCGCATACGGCTTTATAGCCATGGTTCGGGACCAAGCCTTCTCGGGCTTGGAATATGAAAACCCATATGATCACCTATGGGAGTTTGAGCAACTCTGTGCATGCTTGACCATTGCGGGCATGTCACAAGATACATTGCGGTGGAAATTGTTTCCCTTTTCCCTCCATGAAAAGGCGAAGCAATGGTACACCCAAAACGTAGGGAAAGTAAAGGGAGATTGGGAAGAATTGCATAAGCATTTCTGCTTCACATTCTACCCTATTTCTCGTGTTGCTTCTCTACGATAGGAGGTGCTCAAGTTCCAACAAAAAGAGAACGAAACCATAGGTGCAGCCTGGGAACGCTTTTTGATCCTAACACGATCAGGCCCAGACCTATCCATTCCTAACCATGTACTCCTACAACACTTTTGGTTAGGATTAGACAGAAATTCTGCCCTATTGCTCGATGTAGCTGCCGGAGGGTCGTTCCAGTACAAAACCACCGAAGAGGGGCAAGCTCTCTTGGATCGCATCCAGGAGAATACTCCTTCTTTAGAACCTATCCATGTAGAACCCGAGCCAATAAAAGAGGATGTCTCTTCGGCATCAGCCGAACCTTCCCAATCCATAGAGAGACCCTCTCCTGAACCAGAACCCAAGACAGAAGAACCTATGGATCTTTCAGTTTTCGAGGATGAGCTTTTCGAAAATCTAGGAAATACCTCGAAATATGAGTGTCGTGCAAGACCACCAATTCCTGTTGCTTCTAGCGAATCCCTTGATGAACTTTTTCTCAAGGAGTCCGTTAGAGAATTAACTTCTGTTATGACCTCAGAATGGTTGGCAGAAGGTGAGCTCTCATCTGAAGTAATTGATTCGCGCTCCATCTTCTACCCGCCGCCGCAAAAATCCGGCGGAATTGGGTGGATGTTTTGTATAATCCCACCGTTGGGACGAATTTAATGTCCCATTCCTATGCATCCACGTGTCTAGGAATGAAGTCATTTACCCCAACAACACGGTTCCCTAAGAACACCGATTCCGTTCAAGAAGGACTAGGGATTGTACATAATGTGACACTCCACCATGGAGATGTCGAAATGGCCCTGGACTTCATTGTCTTTGACATCCAGGAATTTGACATACTCATTGGGCATCCCCTGGAAACACTCTTTGACAATTCGTCAAAAACAGGGGAGATCAACATGAAACTAGGGAGAGAAACGTTCCCAATTCAAGTCACTAGAACCAGGAACTCAGTGACCGAACCTCTCCCGAGTATGCCCATTGAGGTACTAGCGGTTGACATGTTTGAGTCACCCGAGTCATCTTTAGATAAAGATGCCGAATTCTTTGTAGAAGAAAAAGACGAGTTCGGGGAGACAGTTGACCTCCCTATAGGGGAGAAACCGCCTAGACCTACAGTTGAGCTTAAGCCCCGACCCAAAGGCTTACGATATGTTTTCCTAAACGGCGACACACAAACTCCTGTCATAATAAGTGACCAGCTTTGTGACGAGGAGACAACCAAACTCATAGCCGTCCTAGAAAAACATAAGTCAGTCTTTGGGTATTGTCTAGACGATCTCAAGGGGATAAGTCCAACGCTCTGTACCCATCGCATTCCCATAGAGCCACCTAGCATACCTTCATGGGAACCTCGGCGTAGGCCGAACAATGCGATGCGGGAAGTCGTGAAAAGGAAGTCCTGAAACTTTTTCACGCCGGGATAATTTATCCCGTACCACACGGTGATTGGGTTAGCCGGTCCAAGTGGTTCCCAAAAAAGGGAGGAATGACGGTCATTGAGAACGCTAAAAACGAACTCATACCTCAACGATCTGTCACCGGATGGCGAATGTGCATTGATTACCGAAAACTTAACAAGGCAACAAAGAAGGATCACTTTCCGCTCCCCTTCAATGATGAAATGTTGGAACAGTTAGCGAAACACTCCTTCTTTTGCTTCCTTGATGGGTATTCGGGATATCATCAGATTCTCATCCATCCGGATGATCAAAGCAAAACGACCTTCACATGCCCCTACGGAACGTACGCATACCGTAGGATGTCGTTCGGGTTGTGTAACGCACCTGCGTCATTTCAACGGTGCATGATGTCTATCTTATCGGACATGATCGAAGAAATCATGGAAGTTTTCATGGACGATTTCACCGTCTATGGGAAAACTTTTGATCATTGTCTGAACAACTTAGACAGGGTCTTGCAAAGGTGTCAGGACAAAGATTTGGTACTTAATTGGGAAAAGTGCCATTTCATGGTCCGAGAGGGCATTGTCCTAGGACACTTAGTGTCCGAGAGGGGAATCGAGGTAGATAAGGCTAAGATAGAGGTTATCGAGCAACTACCTCCCCCGGTAAACGTAAAAGGAATTCGTAGCTTCTTAGGTAATGCGGGGTTCTATAGAAGATTTAGCAAAGACTTTTCGCAAATCACTACACCCCTCATGAACCTATTAGCTAAGGATGCTCCTTTTGAGTTTACCGATGAGTGCTTGAAAGCATTTAACACTCTCAAGCAAGCACTCATCTCTGCACCTATCATCCAACCTCCCGATTGGTCTCTACCTTTTGAGATCATGTGTGATGCAAGCGATTATTGTTGGTGCAGCTTTGGGCCAAACCAAAGATAAAAAGCATCACGCGATAGCTTATGCCAAAGCAAGACTCTGACAGGAGCTCAGCTAAATTATGCCACCACAGAAAAAGAGCTTCTTGCTGTAGTACACAGATCACGCTGCCTTGAAATTCTTGCTCACTAAGAAAGACGCGAAACCACGCTTGATCCGCTGGATTCTTTTGCTCCAAGAGTTCGATCTAGAAATAAAAGATAAGAAAGGAGTAGAGAATACCGTAGCAGATCATTTGTCGCGATTGCAAGTCACTAACATGTAGGATTTGCCCATCAATGACTTCCTCCGCAACGACATGCTATTGGCACTGACGGACTCCAACCCCTGGTATGCAAACATTGTGAATTACATGGTTGCAGGACATGTACCACCTGGAGAAAGCAAGAAAAAGCTAGAGGTTGAAAGCCGTCGTCATCTGTGGGATGACCCGTACCTATACCGAGTGTGCTCAAACGGCATACTAAGGAGATGTGTACCGGTAGCAGAAGGGATGCAGATCATTGAAAGCTGCCACTCGGCACCATACGGAGGCCATTACGGAGTATTCCGCACTCAAGCAAAAATCTGGCAGTGCGGATTCTTCTGGTCGACGATGTATGCTGACACCAAAGAATTCATTCAGAGGTGTCGAAAGTGCCGCCTCAGGGGTGGTATCACGGCTCGCAACGTAATGCCCCTCCACTTCAACCTTCAAATAAAAATATTTGATGTGTGGGGCATTGACTTCATGGGACCCTTCCAGAAGTCCCAAGACTGCGAGTACATCCTTGTTGCTGTCGTCTATGTCTCCAAGTGGGTGGAGGCCATGCCATGCCGAGTAGCTGACGCAAAACATGCCCGAAGGATGTTCCACGAAATAATCTTTCCTCGCTTTGGTACACCACGCATGGTGATAAGCGACGGAGGATCACATTTCGTTGATTGAACCTTCAGAGCATTCCTGAGAGAGCTGAGGGCCAAGCACAACATCGCCACACCATACCCCCACAAACCAGTGGCCAAGCTGAGACCTCGAACAAACAGATCAAAAATATCCTCCAGAAGACGGTCAACGACATGGGGAAAGGATGGAAAAGTAAGCTTCCTGATGCACTCTAGGCATACAGGACTACTTACAAAACCCCCATTGGCATGTCACTGTTCCAGCTTGTGTATGGAAAGAGCTGTCATTTGCCAGTAGAACTCGAACATCGAGCCTACTGGGCAGTTAAAAGCTGGAACATGGACCTCAAGCTAGCCGAAAGAAACCGCCAGAGGCAGATCTCTGAGCTTGAGGAATGGCGAGAGAAGGCGTACCACAGTGCCAAGCTCTACAAAGAGCGAACGAAGAGGTGGCACGACAACGGGATAAAGACCAAGGAGTTTCGGCAGGGCGACAAGGTCCTGCTATTCAACTCCAAGGTAAAATTATTCGGTGAAGGAAAGCTTAGAAGCAAGTGGAAGGGGCCATATACCATCGTCGACACATCGTTTCATGGCGCAATCACGATCCAGGACGACAACGGTAACATCTCAAAGGTAAATGGTCACCGCTTGAAACCTTTCCTTGAGCTTTCTTATCGTACAAGGTTAGACCAAGAAATTGATAGAATAGATTTAGTCATGCCGGATAATTCCTTGATTTAATTCAAGGCATGACTTTCATTTATTCTATCTTTCTTGTGTTTATCTAAAAAAAATTATTATATATTTTTATATGTATATTTTGTGTGGGAACCTCTAGTTTCTCTCTGAATTTTTTCTAGGATTTCCCCACACAAAAATAATTTTATGTCCAAAATATCAAAAATCTTCTAGATTTTCAATCAAAATCCAATTTTCGCGCAGGAGGAATCAAAATCACCAAAGCAAATTCAAAAATCAAACAACATCGCGAGAGATGGAAGAAAGCTGGGGGCAGCGGCGCCCAGACTGGCGCGCTCATGCCTCAGGCGCGCGCGCTCATGCCTCAGGCGCGCGCGCGCCTGACTGGCGTCCTCTGGTGCCCGATTTTCTCCCATCTCCTTCCTGTGCTGTGCTGATGCTGATGATTCTAGTGATTCTGATCCTGATGCGAAAGAGATGCGGGGATGGCTCATTTTCACCTATAAATACCACCCTCCACCTCTCATTCTCTTCACACCAAGACAAGCATTGTCTTCTACCTCTCTCTCCCTCTCCAAACCAGCAAGGTTGCTGGGTTTTGAGCGCCAATGGCGAGCCATATTCTAGCTCTCTACAATTCCGCTCGCACTCCCAATAGCGAGGCTCCCTCCTTCACCCAAGAGGATCTAGAGAGAGAGGCCATGGCTGTTGAGCCTACAGCCACGCTAGCACCATGGAGCGGCGGGTCCAGCCATGGGGACAGCATCAGGTCGACGGCAAGATCAAGGCCTCCGCCCGGTGCCAAGGTGAAGGCCGCACCTACACGAAGGCCGACCACGGGGGCAATCCGCCTCAAATCCAACCTCTCCAAGATGGGAGAGCCAAGCAAGCCTTCATCAGCACCACTCTCCAATGGCACTTCGTCCTACCGTACGACTGCGAGCAGCCCTTCAAAGATCGCTGTAGGTGTAGACCTGCCTAACGGCGGCCGTGGAAAAGGGGTCATACCAAACCCCGCAAAAAGGGCCGCCCCTAGGCCAGTAGGAGCATCCTCGGGCCCCTCTCCACGAGTCCCTAGGAAGAATCTTGGAAAAGCTCCTGCTGAGGACAAAAGTGGCGAACCTTAGCCGAGAATTCCCACTTTAGCTTTCCTCAATAGTCGCCTAAACGGGCTCTACGACATCGCGTCGAGATGGAATCTGAGATAGGAACTAGGGACCTCAGGCACCTTGACTTAGTCAAGGAAGTGAGGGACTTGCGCCGCAGTTTCTCCACTAAGCTTGACGGGGTAGTGCGCGCGCTCCCGGAACAAATATGCGCGCAACCCACCGCAGTAGAGCCCCCGCAAGCAGCTAGGCACACACGCGTTTTTCCCTTGCAATCATTTCCTTTTCAAATTTTAAAATTCCCTAAGTGTGCCTATTGTATCAAGTTTTGATTATCAATGAAATATTTGTTATATATATATTTTGTGTCTTGTCTCCACTTATTTTTGTGTGCATTTTAAGAAAAAGACAGGTACAAAAACAAGTGTGGGGGAGGCACCTTGCTCCTTGACGCGCAAAGATTTTTTCGACACGACAAAAAATAAAAGTTTGCGCGCCCTCTCACTCCCTGCTAATTCTCTTTATTGCTGAAAATAAAATAAATAAAGCTAAAAATGTTGCAAACTCCATCTCCTATTTTCACCAATCGAGAACGAGTTACATACTTTTTATTCCTTGCTATCTTGATTGTGTGAACAACCTGTGCAATAGGGACCCCATGTTTTATCTAAGTTATTGGTAGGTGAGATATAGTAGAATGATATGAGACTTACCAACCCGTGTAATGGACTTGGGTATTTTTATGCAAAAAAAAAATTCAAAACCTTTTTTAGCAACTGCTCCTCGTGTGATAAGTGCTATGTCCTACCATAGCCAAATTTCTACGCTTTCACTTATGCAAAACCTGTTTTAGCCACTTTTAGCGATGTCAAGTCTTGAGATTCTTGCTAGATATGGCCTTATCCCCCAAGATCATTGCATTCACCCACCAAATAAACACGCCGACTCTCACACTGAGAGCCGCGCACAGCTTTCGCCCACCAAATAAATATGCCGACTCTCACATTGAAAGTCGCGCACCATATGCACCCAACTTTCCACCAAAAACGCTCATTTTCTTACACTGAGAATTGAGCACATATATTCCACGCTTTCTCCCTCTTCCACCAAAAATACTCCTGTCAATAAATCATGCATCTCTCTCCATCATTCATTCAAGAAAGGTATGGACTATTATTGGAAAAAATCCTGCAAAAAGAAGCTTAGTTAGCAAATAAGGAAGAGTTCTTGTTCTCCAAGGTCTTGAGATAAAAAAAGGGGAGAAAAGAAAGGAAGGAAAAAAAAGAAAAGTTAAGGCAAGTTTTAGATCTGTTGTTCTTCAAAGTCCATACCTTCTTACAGTGTTCTCTTCAATAAGAGAGGAAGCATGTTTAGGAGTCCACAAATATTTTCTACACTTGCACTTGCATCATCTAGGGATATGGCCTTCTCTTCATGACATCCAGCTGGCTTGACATTGAAAACTCTGTTCATCATCCATACCCAAAACTCCATATATCAGCCTGTAGTGGTAGGATGATCAAGAACACCTGAATAGGACTAGCCACCAGAAAAAAGAGTGACTTGAGAGTATCACATGAGGAGCTAAGGCTATCTTTGTGAAAATACTAAAAACCTCAAGTCTCAAAAGCATGGGTAGTGTGAGTTGACTTGATTTCAAGCTATTTCTCCTTCAATAGCAGTACGATAACTTGGTAGCCACCATGAATGTTCACAAATGCAGGAAAAGCTCGGAATAATCTGTATGCAGGTCAACTCTTGGGAGAATACAACCACCTAGTTCTTCATCCTTTACTCGAGGATGAGCAAAGAGCTAAGTGTGGGGGAGTTGTTGGCGGTGCTTAACTCGTTTCTAACCCCGCCAACTTTAGTCTAGGCAACACTAATTTTCACCTAGAATAGAGCTCTACTCTAACTATTTCCACAGTGTAGTGCAGATTCCTTGTTTTGCAGGGCGTACCTGAAATATACCCAAAATGGACCAAGACATGAAGAAAAACACTTGTGTAAAAACACCTTTTATTTTTTGGTCGAAGCAAACAAGAGAAAAAGAGGAGAAATCCAAATTCGAGGCCAAGGCAACCAGAAACACCAGCATGGGCCGACCAGAGGCCCAACAAGGAGGCAACCGACCAAAGCTGAAGGCCAGCGGGGCCCAACCAGGCGCGCGCCCGTTTGAGCGCGGCCCGGGCCCAGCTTTGGTTGGTCGGTTCGTTTGCCACCTCTGATGGTCGGTTTGGGGGTGTTTTTGACATTTGCCCTGCGGAAACCGACCATCCCACTCCTATATAAGCATGGGCAAGCCTCCTCCTTCAAAAACAACTTCATTATTCATTTAGTTCTCACTCTTCACCACACCTCCACTCTACAAGTGTACAATAGAGAGAGTAGAGCCACTCTACCTAGCCTAGCTAGAATAGAAGTAAGGAGTGAGAGAGGAGCAAGAGTAGAGCATCTCTCCAAGAGAGCTCTCGGGAAGCTAGTCTTCCACGGGGTGGAGTGCCGGACTTGTCGGCTCCTCCTCGCTTGTACCTCTACGGCGTCTTGCTACTTGAAGTAAGACATCGTGTTTATCTTTCGGTAATACCTTTGAGTAAGTTATTCTTGCTTGTTATCTTCTTGCGGGTTCGTCGTCCATCCCCGTGGCGGAAGCTCTAGTAAGAGGACCCCTGATAGAGACGGGAGATCCTGATCACCGCTAGAGTTGTAGCAACTGGCATAGACGTGGTGTCTAGGCTAGGACCTACCTTCGTTTGCCTCGTAGTCCACGGTTGAGGTGGTAGGCGGCAGTGGTGACAGCCCCGTCCGTCCCTTGTAATCCCCCACGTCCGGCTACGGCGTAGAGCAACAGCCGGCATCACTTGGCGAGACCGGGTGCGATCCGGTGCCCGAAGTAAGAAGTATACCAATAAGTTTAGCCACCTCTTAGGCCCATTACCCTAGAAAACCTCATTACCTAAGCTATCCTACTCCATCTCTGGGCAACCTCTGTTTAGAAATAACTCACAAGCCGTTCTTCGTGAAAGAAATACGATACCCGATTACTCACCGGGTGAAGTGCTATAATGGTGATTTCCGTGCGCTTGCGGATTTGGCTGCTTACGCTAAGAAACGCCAACATCCGCCTCCCTCTGCTAGCCGCCAACCTCCTGCATGAGTTGTGCCCTGGGCCAAAGTGAATGACATTTGCAAAACCCAGCGCTGCCGCTTCATCATTGAGCGCGGCGATCTTGTCCCTTGTCCCGACACTGGAGTGTAGGTTGGGGAGGCCTAAAGCTCCTCATCCAGTGGCGGTGGCGGGGAGAAGCATAGCGGCCTGTCCATCAACCTGTTACACATGTCAACAGCCTCACCTAGCATCGGGTCCCAACCATCAAAGCTCCCTGCTGAGCTAGTGACGGTGATGTCGTCGCAGCAGAGCCCCTTGTAGAACTCCAGCATCGGGCCCGGGTGCAGTTCTGGGGGGAAGGCGCACCCGTCGCCACATCCAGCGTCCCCATCAGCAGCGCGGACCCCAGGTCAGCGGTGGCACCAGTGCTAGGGGTGGCCTTGTCCGTGAGGAGCGCCTCCATTCCCATACACAAGCCATCGCTGACCAAGTCCTGCCTTCCCACATCAACGACAGCTCCCTGCAACTCAGCAACCTCCACCATCTTCTCAGCCACCGCACCCATCACAGCACGGCCTCCCGGCGACCGCGAGTGGCGACCATCCTCTCAGCCACTGCATCATCGCGAAGTGCTGGATCGCACGCCCGTGGGGACCCGCATGGCTCCCTGGACACTTGCCTGCCCCTGTCCTCCTCCGCAGGCTCCGCTGCCCGGCGCCTGCCCGCCGGTGGGGATCACGTGCGCTGCCTGGAGCTGCTCCCCTTGGAGGCAGAGCGGTCCGTACGACGAAGCAGGTTGATGGCCTGCTTGCCACGCGTGAAGAACGCCCGAGGCGGCTGCTGGTGCCCATCGTCGCCGTCTTCATCATCAGCATCACTCCGGTTGCCCCGCACCGGGGGGCGACACGGTGCAGACGCGTGCGGGCGCCTCCCATCCGGCACGCCAGGCGTCCAGTCGTCAAGGTTGAGGATGCGGGGGAACTCCTCCGGCTCCGAGGAGACCTGGGAGAAGGCCCCGCT
This sequence comes from Themeda triandra, assembly GCA_018135685.1. NCBI lineage: Eukaryota > Viridiplantae > Streptophyta > Magnoliopsida > Poales > Poaceae > Themeda > Themeda triandra. The sequence goes on from JAENPR010000906.1 coordinate 53,093, forward strand.
CTGGTCAGAGCTTGGGGTGCGGACACGTGGCGGCGTCCAGTCCTCCACCACCTCAAGGTGAATGAGGAGGTTGTACGTCTTCCCCTTCGGTGGCGGCGCCGCCTCACTCGGCCGCTGTCCCTGGATCGCCAGAGGCGTGCGCCCGGCGCCCGAGGGGAAAACGGTGACCGTCTTGGCTTGTGGCAGCTGATCGGGAAACCACATCCACGCCCAGCAGTACAAAGTATTAGAGGCCTGCTGGCGATAGGTGGCGCGATCAATCTTGTCGAAGACGCACACATCTCCAAGCATGGTCTGCAGGTCCTCCAGGTTCCAGGCATGGCTGGGCAGGTTCTCGATGGCCATCCTCACGTGGTACCACCACGTCGCCTCCCCGGCGTGGGTATGCTGGTGCCAGGGGAGAACGTTGAAGAAGACATTCCTGACACGCACCTCCCCCACCTGAAGCGCAAGAGTGCGCTGGTGGGGATGCTGAAACACGATCATGAAGTCCTCTGGGTGGTGGCGAGTCGTGCGCATCTCCTGCGGTGGCATGCGCATACAGCCCGCCATGACCCTGGACACGTCGCCAATGCCGATGTTGACGTGCGACGGCCAGTCCCTGGCGACCAGCATCACCGCCCTGGAACGCAGCTTCTCGGCCTCAGTCGTCATGGTGGGGGAGAAGATCACCGCCGCGCTGCCATGGGCCGGCCGATTCTCCGGCATACCCGGGTACCACGCCATCACTTTCTCTGCAGCGCTTGCCGAGGGCCCAACGCCCTCACCTTCACCCACCGGTTCCTGCTCAGACGTTTGCACCTCCCCCTGTCCAGACAGGGTCGGAAAAGCAAGACGATTATGGATGGGTGGTGTAGTCTTCTCGGGGAAGTTGATGCGGGAGTGGACGGAGGAGCTAGGAAAGATGACTCTGGATCTAATGGGTGGTCGGTGCAGCCCCAAGCGCTTCACAGGACAGTTCCGAGCAAGATGCCCGGAGCAGGAGCATGCTAAACACTTGAGGGGTCTCGACACTGGGCAAATTCTCGTTCGCTGGGCAAGATGCCCGGCGAACGAGAATTTATAGCCCGCCGGCGTACTGGAGCTCTCTCCCAGGGGAAGCGGTCTCCACTGAGTTCTACACGGTGCTGGGTGGTGTGCTGCGCACGCATTTACTCGAGCAGGTGGAGGGCGAGCGCGAAGAGCCTCGCGGTAGCTTGGATACTCTGCTGCAGATCTGCGAATCGGGGAATCCGGCGCCTCGGGCCGATGCAACTCAGAGGCAATGAAGCGCTTCCCGGAAATCTCCTTGGTTACCTTGGTGTTGTCTCTGTTGCACGTGCCCGCCATTGCCGACGTCGAGCCGGAGGAGTTAATGAGCCTGTGCGACGCACGCTGCTCCTCAGCACGCACCGTGCCAGGCCTACCATCCGGGAGCTCGGAGGCGGGCAGCTTTCCCTTGGAGGTCTCCGGCAGAGGCCCGTCGCATCGGCCCGTAGCTGGCCGGGTGGCGTTTCCCACAAGCGACGCCTGCCCGCCTGCAGGATGCGATGGGGCGACTTGAAGGCTGCCCGAGGTGGACGTCGGGGGCGGTGAAGAAGCCGGTCCGGAGCGCGCCTCCTCCATGGGCGACGAGCCCGATGGCGGAGTTAAGGCGCTCTGTTCTGCAACTCGATCTGGGTCTCCCCGGGTAGCTGGCACTCCTACATCTTGGCCGAGTGCTAGGGATGCAGTCTCCGGTAAACCAGCGGCCTCCATGCCACCGGCCAGGCCACCATCAGTGTCTTCTTCGTCCCAATCCAGGAGCTCCACATCCTCCGCTTCCTCTGGATCCGGTTGGGCCTGCAGGCAGTGGGAGGGGATAGATCAGGCACTTTGGGGGCTTGGGCGGGGTGGCTGGGTGTGGACGTGGCTGGTGCCGCGGCGGCTATGGTGGTGGTCGACGGCGCCGGGGGTCGCCGTGGGGGGGGGAGGGTGGGGTCTCTCGGTCGCTCATGCTCTCTATTGCTTTCCTTTTGGTTAACGTTTATGTTTCGATTTTCCGGTTCTCTCGTAGCTGGTCATGTAATTCACTCTGCTTAATGAAAAACGTGCTATATTCTTCGATCGTAAAAAACAAGAAATAGAAGTACTCAATGCATCTGGACTAACCGATCGGTAGCAATGTCCTCGGCAGAGAACCCATGCTGCTTGACGAAGCTCTTGCTCCTGAAAAACTGTCAACCTTCATGTTAACTGGATTGTTACTGGTAAGGGACGGTGATGTGCCGGTCCACTGAAACTGGCTTGCATAGGCACTCATCTCTAGTTGTTGACTACCTCTAAAAACTGTGCCTCAGCTCTAGAAGAATGCGGGTTGAAGCAGATCGATACCGCTAATATATTTTTAAAGTTAAAGGGCCTATGGTTTGAGGGGCAATTTGCATTTAACTCTTTTCTTTTTGGATGTGCCTAAGGGCGTCCGCAATGGGACTGTCGAAATCGACAGCTGAGGTGGAGCTATTAATAGCTTAGGCCCACAAGCTAAAATTAATCAATTGAACTTTCTTCGCTGCCACATGCATCAGATAGGCCGTTAGAATAAAATAATAATATGCATGCACCTTGGCCGGCTCCGCGGTAGCGACGACCAAATCGCCAACTGACAACATTTTTCTCGGGGATACGCGGCCACGTCAGTCCGAGCCTGCTCCCAAGCCTAGTCAGCTTGCGATTTTGACCACCGTTGCGGACACCCTAAGGGCGTCCCCAACAAGGGGTGATTTCGCTAGCTAGATCCGACGTGGAGGCAAGAGAAATGGAAAAAGCGTTCTTGCTAGTTAGTACGTCGTCGCTAGTCTCGCACAGAAAACAAGACGACGCTCCCATCCGTGCCCAATATACAGGTGAGAGAGAGTAGCAGTTCCAAAGATCAAGTAATTAAAAATGTTAAGTTACAAGACCCACACGATGACATGGATGGTAAATCGCTAGCTGCTGACTATTACCGCTGTGGAAGCCCTGGTGTCTGTGTGGAGGCACGCGCGTTAGTTAAGCTGCTTCGTTGTGCTCACACAAGTGGATCACGGATAGGAGTAGAATATAAAATGGCATCTTGTTGATGTAACTATAGAAAAAGGTAGTTTTTTATGGAAATGGTAGGAACTCTGCCGCTCAATTAAGTTAAGAAAAGAGTTTTATGTACACATGGCACTCTAGGTGCCTAACACCATGGTCCTTAGACCAAAAAGAGAAAAAATCGCCTCACTAATTGGCCTCCACACCAAAATTAATTGCCCTATATGTCTTTGCGCTATAGAAAAGGGTAGTTTACAAAAGCTTACATCTGGGGGCAGTATGGACGAAGCCATGATCGTGGAGAACATTTTCAAATAACACATTAATTTAACTGGGAATTGCGCGTGCTCATATCCAATTTCTTCGCAATACCATTAATTAGGAAGTGTATTAATTGGAAAATAAGACGTATAAACTGCGGGAAAGAGAGAAACGTATAGAAAAGAACAGCAGTGAGTAGGTTTCCTGCTCGATGTGTGAGCAGAGGCAGAGCCAAAGATCCGAATCGAAGCAGCTAGCATCTGTGGGATCTGTTCAGCTAGCCGTGATGTCGTGAGATCATTGAAGTCGTGGCATGTTTCTTTGGGCTTACTTGGTTTCATTTGTATTCACCTCAATCTAGATCTGTGTCTAGATCTGTTGAAGTGGATTGAACTTTCACTCTAATTCACACCAACAGTTTTGGATTAAGATGGATACTAATGTAGCCAACTAAATGCCTTCCAGTTGTTCTCGCTCCATCAGCCAGGCCTATAATCACAGTTGACTTATGAGCCATAGAGACCAGAGCAGGCCACCCACAAATCTTCAACACTAGACCAACTTACATTTGTTTACGAAACCAAATTGAGTGTTGTTTATGCCTAGTACCTACTCCAGTTAGCTGGGTCCTGCTGTGCGTAACATAGAGTATACCTTTAAGAGAAGACCACGCGTAACTAATTTGAGCAAAGTCATGGAAAATATTTAGATAATAAGGTGCCACTTGGTGCCTAATAATATCTTGTCTCGGGGAAAACGATTGGTCATGTGCAATCCTGCAGTTTCTGCAGATTAGAAATCGAAGGCTGCACATGACAATGCCGCCGCACATGTATCGCTAATCCCTTCATACTGCCAATATATGCCAGTAGGATTAGAGGGCGACTCTGTATGCACTGTACTGAATCACCTCTCAATCGCTCCCTCGGCGTCCCCGTGTGTTTTGTGTGATAAGAGACGAGAGAGAGATGGGTCTCACGAGTGCAGTGCACTGGTGGGAGGAGAAGCAGATGCGAGTCCTCGTCCTCACCAGCCTTGTCATCCAATTCCTTCTCTGCATCTTTACCTTTTTGCGTAACCGGGCCATTCCAGGCATCAGATTCCTAATGTGGTTGGCATACCTTGGCGGCGATGCCATCGCGATATACGCTCTGGCGACGCTCTTCAATCGCCACAAGGAGGATCAAGGTGGTGGTGGAGGTAGCAGCAGTAGGCTGGAGGTGGTGTGGGCTCCCATCCTCCTCATTCACCTTGGTGGGCATGACGGCATCACTGCCTACAACATCGAAGACAATGAGCTGTGGAGCCGTCACTTGCTTACTGCAGTGTCTCAGGTCACCGTCGCCATCTACGTCTTCTGCAAGTCATGGCGAGGCGGTGACAACAGGCTGCTGAAGGCAGCAATCCTTCTGTTCATCCCTGGGGTCATCAAATGCTTCGCCAAGCCGTGGGCTCTCAAGAGGGCGAGCATTAAAAGCCTCGTCAGCTCACCTTCTGCTCAGAGCATAACAGAGCAGGCCAAGAAAAACATGAAACGCCTCGAGGAGTACGTGCAACGACGAGCAAAGGCTTATGTCCGAGAGAAAGATGATGAAGGTGAGGCGCAAGGACAAGGAGCAACGACTTGTGTGGAGGACGGAGACAATCCTATTCCTGTTCCACAACAACAACAAGGTAGCGGCGATATCGCTTCAACCCAAGACTGTACAAGAGGAAGCCGAAGACAAAGGGATGCTCTGCATGGTAGGCGATCATTTCATCCCCGTATTCTCGTTGTCTTATATATAGTATCATAAAGTAAATATGTTTCTGCCCTTGGTAAATGGACAGGAAAACAAAATGAAGGTGAGATGGATACGTTTACTTTTGAGCGGTACGTGAAAGGAGCAATGGATTTTGTTCGAAAACAAAACGATGATGGTGAGGCACCGGCGGAGGTCCATCCAAGGGCTCCTGTGCAGGATAGCGATCATGCCAGTTCATCCCAAGACCATCGACAAGTCAAACGAAGGGAATTGAATCTGATAAACAAGATACTGCACGGTGAGGCATGTAAACTATTTATAGACCTGTCATCTCCGTATCCTCTTCGGCTTAGTATATTCAGATGTTTTTGGACGCTTAGCGAAGAGGGAGTGGAAAAGGCATATGGCTCCGTGCGACAAGGGCAAGCTAATGCCTTCTTACTTCTTTACACCAAAGTGAAAGTTTCATTCTTTGCTATATTCCGAGAATTCGGCAAGGAGAAAGGAGGAATTATCTCCGTGAGGGGTGAGGCAGTGATCGACCTCTTATTTGCCTATTTTGTAGCGGCCACACGTGTATATCTGATGTGGGCCGCCGTCGGTCTCTTCCACCGTAGTCACAGAGAAGCTCATAGTGGTATTGATGTCAAGATCACATATGCCCTATTCTGTTGTACCGCTGTGCTAGAAATGTATTCTGAAATAATTTTGGGATTCACGAAGGATACAAATGAGGATCAGCGGCCAGAAATGGTCGCTCAATATAACTTCACAGAATACTTTGTCCGCAACAAAAATCACAGCAACATGATGTGGATTGCGAGGAACTCTGGGTGCAAGGACTTTCTCGACCAACACTGGTGCATGAAGTCGTGCTCGTCCGCTACCATTATTGTGAAATTGGTTCTTCAGTACCTCAAAGCTGGATGGAAGGAGAAAATACGTGACCCTGTTAGCTACCGCAAGTTCAATGACAACAGGGGCCAGTGGGCTCTTGAGAGCTATGAAGACGATCTGGGCTGGAGCATAAAGGGGCCGTTCGATAAGAGTGTCCTTCTCTGGCACATCGCCACAGATATCTGCTTCTTCTGGAGGACGACTCCGGATAATAATGAAGCTGTCCAATGCAGGCAGATATCAAACTACATGATGTACCTATTGTTTGTTAATCCTGAGATGCTATTGCCTGGGACTAGGCGCAATCTCTTCACTAAAGCTTATGATGAGCTCAAGGATATTCTCAGGGGCATCAATCTGAATCCACAGAGCTGCTGCTGTTGCTGCCAGCAGGTGGAAGACAATGGGGTTATGAAGGCATTAATCAATACAATGGAGAAGCGCGACAGGTCAAACAAAGAAAACTTCATCAACCAAGCCTGGGATCTTTTTTTTTAGAATTTTAGGGCTTTTACACCCCTGTCATTGCATTCAGCAAGGACCAAAATAGCGTTTACAGCACCAGGTGGGACACACCTGTCCATGAGTTCTCAGTTCTACTCACCAAAACTTATTTCTAGACCCTCGGCCAGCGGCCTCAAAGCTCTAGACTTCCAGCGACTTAAACTGAAACTGCAGAAGGTAAAAACACTTCTTTTGAGACTATCCTATTACATGTTTTTGTCCAGCCACCTTGGGCTCGAGCCAAAACCAGTTCAGACCAGACTGAACCATGACTTGTTGCCACCGCTTGAGACTTCACCAGCTTCCAGCTTTGATCTGACCTCTTCAGGCAGCTCACCCACATTCTTGTCAAACGCCTTCTGGAACATCCATCTGTCCCACTCATCAAACGACTTGTTCAGCCACATATCCTCAGTGGTCTTGCAGCAATCTCCTTCAGCTTCGTCAGCTTGGCTTGATACTCTGGTCTTCTCTCTTGGGGGCACAAGATCATCCAAGCATGCAACATAGTCGCAATGCTGTATAGCAGGCTTTTCCCATCTATCCAAATCACACCCTAAAAACAAACACTATTTCTCAGTTTCCACAGCCCCCACAGGGCAGCAGCACAGAAACAATTACACACTAAGAATTTTTTCTCACTAAGCCACAATTGACCAATAGATAAAAAATCTTTCCCTACATCTCTATCTAAGACTTCAGACATGTCTTCCCACATCTGTTTAGCTACAAGACAATCAAAGAATAAGTGAGACCCATTTTCTAACTCAGAACAGAAAACACAAGTCAGGTCATCTAGTTTCTTTCTAATGTTAACATTATCTCTAGTTAGGTTTCTATTCCCTGGATAACAGCCACAGAAAGAAGTGTATCCTTGGAGGCACTTTAACCTTCCACAAGGTAGACACATGAATAGGTGGTGAAACACCTCTATCATTTATCATTCTATACAAGGACTGAGTAGAGTAAACCCCATTTGAATTAAACTGCCATATAAGAGAATCTTCCTCTTCAGAAAAAACAATAGTAGAAGCTAATTGGACCGCTTCTTCCCACATGTCAAACAATCTCTGATCAACCCCCTCCTAAAAGTACACTTTAGATTAACCCCATCCCAAAGCTCAGCTATGGTACCAGTTTGCTCATGAATTAGCACATAAATTTCCCATAACTGTATAGCTAGACTTGAAGTACCTAACCAGTTGTCTTCCCAGAACTTTATTTTCTTCCCATCACCTACTTTCCACCTATAACCAACCTTGGCTGCAGTAGCAGCCCACATGATACCTTTGAAAAATTGGGATGCACCTCTTACAGAACTACAGAAGATGTTTGGGTTGCTTGTATCATACTTGTAATCTATGTATTGTCTCCACAATTTATCCTTATCTACATTATATCTCTTAATCCATGAAGCTAGTAAACACATATTAAGGTCCCTCAAGTTAGGGATACTCAAACCCCCAAACTCCTTAAGCATAGAAACACTATCCCAATTAACAAGGTGAATCTTATGGTGATCATTACTGTCATTCCACGAGACAATTAGCTAGGTGGGTATTTAAAACTCTAATAGCCCATTTAGGGAACTTGATAAAGGACATAAGGTAAATAGGGATACTAGTTAAACAAGCCTTAATCGAGTTAGTCTACCCGCATGAGACAATGAGCTTACCTCTCCAACCTGCTATTCTACCTAGCATTTTATCCACCAATGGTTGTATGTCCTCCCTTTTAATTTTTCATAATGCAAAGGTACACCTAGATACTTTAGGGGGAAATCTCCTAAAGGGCAAGTAAACAACTGAGCAATTTCCTGAGCTTGTTCCTCTTCTAAATTCATAGCCACTATCTCACTTTTATGAAAATTTACCCTCATACCCGAGATTTGTTCAAACCACATCAGTATGCCCTTTAGGTTACTGAGGTGCTCTATGTTACAATCTGAAAATAAAATCGTATCATCTGCATATTGCAGAGATATAACACCCTCCTCTCTAAAATTTGAGCCTAGCCCTCTAATCAGCCCTTCTTTTGCACCTTTACTTAACATTCTAGTAAGAATATCTACCACAAGATTAAACAACAAAGGGGACAAGGGGTCTCCTTGTCTCAACCCTTTACCAGTTTTAAAATACTTGCTTTCCTCACCATTAACCAACACTCCCACAGAGCCTTGCTTAATGACTTTGCTGATCCATTCTATCCAAATTGGGCTAAACCCTCTTGACTTAAGTATCTCAAACAGAAAATCCCAATTGACTCTATCATAAGCCTTTTCATAATCTAACTTAATTACACATCCTGGCTCTTTACTTTTATGCACTTCATGTACCAGCTCATGAGCCACAACCACACTCTCTAAAATGTACCTCCCCTGTATGAATGCACTCTGGTTTGCTAAGATTAGTCTATCCATCACTCTCCCTAGTCTAAGTGTTAATGCTTTTGAAAAAATTTTAAAACTACAATTTATCAAGCTAATTGGTCTAAACTTCTTCATATTGATAGCTCCTTCCTCCTTAGGAATGAGAGTGATCATTGCAAAGTTAAGTCTATACAAATCTAGCTTCCCACTATGAAAATCATTAAACATGTTAATCAAATCCTTCTTGATCACCTCCCAGTACTTCTGATAAAAAATAAAAGAGATGCCATCTGGGCCAGGAGCCCCATCCACATAACAACTAAAAACTATAGCCTTAATTTCTTCCTCAGTAAAGGGAGCAGTTAGTAAATCATTTTCTTCTGCGGTCACCAAATCACTCTGCTCCCAGAAATCTACAGCTAGTCTAATATTAGGTCTATCCTCTTTAGCAAAGAGGTTCTTATAAAAATCTACTGCTATCTCCCTCATCCCTTTTTGATCAACCACCGGTTGACCATTGGGGTGTTCTAGAACCTCAATCCTCTTCTTTCTACTCCTATGATTAGCCTTTGCATGAAAGTATGCGTATTCCTATCACCTTCTAGGATATTTCTATCTCTAGATCTTTGTCTAGCTTTTATCTCCTCCAAAGCCCATATTTTATCTAATTCCTTAGACACTTGCCTAAATCTCACCAGCTCACTATCGACAAATTTCTATTTTCCATTTCATTTTCTAAGTCCCTATATTCCAAAGATAATTCTACCTTTTTCCTATTCATATCCGCAACTTCATTAGCTGCCCATCCTCTAGTAAACCTCCTTAAAGCTCTTATTCTAAACTGCCACACCTCTAGACTATTGGTAGCATTACAAGGAAGTGCCCAGACCTTATCTACTACATCTTTAAAGCTCTCCTTATGAATCCACCACTTTTCAAATCTAAACATCTTCTTTCCATAATATGAGTTATCTCCTACATCAACTACTATTGAATTATGATCACTTGGATATCTATCTAGTCCCTTTACTCTAACTAGGGAAAAGCTTGTTCCCACTCTATGTTGATAAAAACTCTATCTATCTTGGACAACACTTTGGATGTTCTTGTTTGTTTGTCCAAGTAAAATGAATATTACCAGGATTCAACTCAGTCAAGGCCCACTTGTCAATCCATTCATTGAATGCAGTGGCCCACTTAAAATTAATAACAGAATTACTCTTATCCCGCATAAACCTAACCAAATTAAAATCTCCCTGCAATCATAGCGGGACTGACCAACCACACAAAACTTTATCTAGTTCCAAAATAAAATCTGCCTTACCACTTTCATATGGAGATCCATAAACAACCACTAGTTTCAGCAGAAACTAGTTCTAATGTTAGTTATAATCACACTAATAGAATATTCTAGAGTATCACAAACATAAGCACTATATTTATCTTTATTGCACCCTACCGGGATCCCCCAGCAGAACCCTTAGCAGCAAATAAAACCAATTAAAAGGTATATTAAAAGTCAAAGATTTCAGGTAATTGGCAGTAAAGGACTCTTTCTTAGTTTCTATAATTCCCACAATATCAGCATGAGTCCCTCTAATCCTACTAGCTACAGCAGGCTGCCTACCTATCATTTTCAAACCTCTAACATTCCAAAAGAGACTTATCATTTAGCTTTTCCTTTTTTTCTACCTTTCCTATCTTTTGCTGTGGACCAAGGAGCTTCTTCCTTGTCTCCAGCAGTGCCATACTGCCTACTTTGTCCTATGTTTGTTTGCCCAGGAGTCACTCCCCTGCTCAAAATGGACCTAACTGGGTCTACTTGTCTACTTACTTGTGCAGGCTCTGCTGCCTGACCAGTAGGACCATCTATACTCACTCTACTCTTTTGGTGTACCTGTTCATTACGAACTTCATCACTACTACCCTTAGTTGGAGTCATCTCTCCAGAAACAGCTTCTTTCTTCCTAATATTAGCTAAACACACTTCCCTAAAGGTCTTTTTTCTACTCTCCTCTAACTCTAAAATAGCTCTAGTGCTACAATTGTCAGTGCCTAACTCATTCTCTATATTGATTCCAACAGAATCAGCAATAACAGATAATGAAACACTACTAAAGGAAGTTTTGGATTTGTTACCTTCAGTAACCTCCAGATTAGCTTTCTTTTTAAGTTGTTGAGCCATTTCCATAACAGTCCCTCTTCCCCCGGTGGTTGCCTCTTGCTTTTTTTTTTCGGTATCATTGGCCCCACTTCCGGTTCCTCTTCTTGATTGTAGCTTTCTTTTCTTCTTTATCTTCTATTTTTTCCTCCACAACTTTCTCATTTTTCTCCACATCATCTATCACTTCCTCTTTGTCCATCTCCACTGTGTCTTGGGGTGTGAGCCTTTGTTGACCATTTCGCTTCTTCAACACAGACAAAATCCTCCTTGGATTGTGATTCATTTGATTCTACCTCAGTATTCAGATTGCAGTTGCTCAGACTTTCACCCACATCTTGAACATTCATTCCAGAGACATTGTACACCCAATCTTCAGGTAGGCATATCAACTCATCTTCTTCCTCAGAACTACTATCCATCTCTTCATCCCCTTCTACATTTTGCCCTTCAATCTCCATGGATCTCAGCAGATTCATGCACACTGATTTTTCAAACTCATGATCATAAGTCAAGGTTGCATCTTCCTCAAAGATTTTTGAGAGGCTTCTAACAGTTTTGCTGTTTCTTGGTGTTGACATATTTCCCTGGCTTTTAGCTGCAGATCCTCTATCTTGATCTTTTGGTGCATCTTTTGTGTCCTCTAAAATCTGATTATCATTATCCTTTTTCTCTCCTCCTTCTTCTTCTTCTTCATACAAACCCTCATCATCTAGATCAAAATCAGCTCCATCTTCATTCTCTCCACCCCCATCATTGCCTTCTCCATCTTCTTGCACTACTCCTTCTGTTTTGAAATGTATCAAGAAGATATCATCACCCATTTCCATGATCCTTTTTTTAGGTATCTTGATAGGATTTCTACATTTGACTCTAATCCTCACCACAGCAAAGGAACTGCTGAACATTGACTGCCAGTCAACCTCCACTAGCTTCCCAAGTGTTGAAGCCACTTGTACCAGGGTCTCCCAGTCACACCACTTTGGTGGGATTCCTCTCACCTTCACCCAAACCTCCTCTAGTTTCCCAATGGGTATAATATTACCATTCCAGATTTTCAAAGAAGCCATGACAGTCCCATTGTTCAGATAGAAATATGTCCCTTCATCGAAAATGAAGCTCTCTACCTTCTTCTCTGGAGGGAACCTCACCAGATACTTGTTACTCTCTAGCTGCTTCAGCTGCCACACCCAGTTAGAATCAAAGACCTTCTTCAAATGGGTGATAATCCCCTCTTGATCAATATTGCCTTTCTCTACAGCGAATATACAGCAGTTATCGAAACCCTTCCATAGCTTGAACCTATTGTATCTTTCCTCCACATCAACATGGAAAAACCCCAAACCTGTACAGGAACTCCCCAAGAACTCAGCAGGCCTGATTGGCTCTTTCCACCTGTTGCACTTATCAGCTTGATGTTCCTTTCTGAAGCACACAAAGCAGACCCTCGGATTTGGACACCCCGATCTTGAAGTGACCTGTCCTCCACTAGTTTGTAGCATACAATATGACCAGCCTTATCTTCACCAGATTTTTCCTCGCCTACCTTCTTCTCTCCATCACCCCGCCGATTCACCCGAGAACTCCCTCACCTTGCTTTGCACGGGGAAGAACTTGACACGGTGTTGAGTCCGGTGTTGAGCTTGAGCTTGGGGCTGCTTCCCCTTGTACCCGGCCTGGATCCCCGTGGCCTTCCACCGGGCGCGGCGCGTCGCTCTTCCCGTGGAAATGGCGGCGGCGGGTACATCTTGGGGTGGTGGCGGCGGCGGGTAGTACCCATAAGGCCCTTGCGGTGGCGGAATCGGCGCTGGGTAGAACGGGTGCGGCGGCCATCCTCCGCCGACCCCAGCCCAAGGATCCCACTCCTCACCAGGGCTTCTCGGCCGGCTCGGACCTCGCCCTCCTCTTCCCCGATTCGCCGTACCTCCCTTGACCTTGGATGCGTAGGTATCTCTCCCACACCTCCCCCAAATCTCCTCCGTGAAACTGAATTTGGTTGGCTTCCTCCCCCACCGATCCTTCTCTTTCGCAGGATAGCAATCCTCAACTCCAAACTCCTTCTTCTCCCACAAATCTCGCCGAATCCACACCAGATCTCTCACTTTTTCCTCCCCATGTCTAACCCTAGCCTTGGATGGATCGGCGGCGGAAACGGGGTCCCCAGGTATGAGCCACAGCTGGCCGTAGAATTCCCTTATTGCCTCTGATTCGTCGTCTTCCTCCTTCCAACCACCCGCGGTCGAGAGCCTTCCACGTGCCCCGCGGGACCCCTTCCATGGCGTCGTCACGCGCGGCTCCTTTGTCGGCTCTCGGGGCCGCTCACCCTCGCGTGGGGACGGCGCCACGTCTGCTCATGCGCGTCTCCTCCTCCTGGGTGGCGTCCCATGACCCCGGACGGGGCTCATCGGCGGCAGGGATCCCGGCGCCGGCGCCGGAGAAGGCGTCGGCGGAGGGCATCGCCCTATCGCCCTCTCGCACTCTCCTCTCATTTCCATCCCTGCCTACCTTCACCCTGGTCTACTGGTAGTATATCTGTCCAAGCCTGGGATCTTGCCCAAGGGTTACTGAATATGGGTGATGATGACAACATGTGGAAAGTGATCCGGCGCGTCTGGGTGGAGATGCTCTGCTTCTCTGCCGGTAGATGCAGAGGACACCTCCACGCCAAGGCTCTGGGCTCAGGCGGGGAGTTCCTCTCCTATGTTTGGCTCTTGATGTTCTACATGGGGATGGAGACCTTCACGGAGAGGTTGCAGAGGGAGGAGCTTCCGAACCAGGAAGCAAACAACAACGTTGCTCCACGGACTTCTGACGCCGACAATGACAATTCCACGACTTCATCGCCTTCCGGGATCCGCAGTCGCGGCGCTTCATCACCATACCGCCTCGACACCGGCATGTCTACATCCAATTCTGGGATTCCCATCGCCCACATAGTTTGAGTCGCGCTGATGGAGGCTAGTTTGTTCGAACTTCGATTTGTGTTTGCAACTTTTTTCTTTCCTTTTGTTTTCTCATCAGAGATTGTTTACTGATCGCTGTGGACTTCTGTCGCCATGTTATTTCTCTTCTCCTGATTGCTCCCCGTATCAATAAAAGCTATGCAGTTGTGTTCATTTCTTGTTACAATGCATTCCATATCCGTGTAATATTGATTGTTACTTTTTTTTACAATGCATTCCATATCCGTGTATACCTCTTTTTTGTCGGCTCTGTGTAAAGCTGACATTTTAATGGCTTATCGCCTACGGGTTAACTTCAGTATTGTTTCCATCCATCCTAAAAAAGGTGTACACAATCATATTGTTTCCGCTGCATCTCAAGTTTGTTCTCAACATAGAGTGTTCTGTGGTGCCAAGGCGGGAGATCCTCTTCACGCAACGCAAGGCCTCAATCTGTGTCACGGCATGCAACTTTTTTTTTGTTATTACATTTGTTGTGGAAATTATAGAACCTTACACCGACCTCCAGTGACCTTGTCCGTGCCCGCCCAGACAAAGGCACGAATCATGTCGATGGCCCAAGGAGACAGGCAAAGGGTGACAGAGGTGTGAATCGGGATAGAGGACAGCGCACGAGAGACGCCTTCAAGGATTGAGCACAGCGGAGGAAAGGAATGGAGAACCTAAAGGCTCGATGCATACTCAAATACACACTCCTGTACCAGTTCTATTTCACTCAAAACCCATCATCTCTTATTGCGCCTTTTCCCAACCAAAGAGAGTCCAAATACTACCCAAGGAACAAAGGAATGCAGTGAGTAATAGTAATATTCATATCTTCTAGTCTTCTGAAAGTACAGTACACTGAAGAAACTAGTAATCGAGTAGAACATATGCCAGAAGCAGATTCGATAGTTCATTGTTAACAGGCACAGAAAGCGCTCCATTGATCTTTACGATCTGGCATATCAAAGCACAGACTGACCTCACTGCCGATGCCAAGCAAGTCCATGAGGAGGGGATGCACCACACCACTAGCAGGTAATCAGGCGTGGCTTGCCAGCGTCAGCTTTGTGCCAATTGTCCTGACGAAACAATCGTGCTTAGCTTGCTGCCCAGCTCTTGCAGGCGCTCCACGACAATGCGCTTCACGTCCGTATCCTCAATCAGCGGCGGCGAAAACAGCAGCTTAAAGTAGGCATTGACCACGGCGCACAGCGCCACTGGATCATCGGAGCAGAGGGACAAGAGGGCGTCCGCGGCCTCGTAGACGACGGAGCTGGAATCGCTGCGGGCGGAGAGGAAGACGACGATCCCGCCCAACGAATTCCCTTAGCGGCTTGGCTGTCCTTGTTGTCCCAGCCGCAGCATGCACGGCGAATCAGGGCGATGGCGATGGCGACGGCGAGTCAAGATTCTCCCAAGTTCTTTTTTTTTTTATTAAGGGGAGATCCCCCATTTCCATTACCTTCATAACGGAAATACATCAAGAGTTTAAGATAGTTTCAGAGGAAAAGAAAAGGGCGCACCCAGAAACGTGGCGAAGAGAAGATTACAACCCAGAACAAGGCTCCCTTGCACGCAGGCAGAAAGGCAGCGCTAAACCTGACAACAGAGTTTAACTTGAGGCAAAACATAGTTCATCGACTTATTACTATCCTCCCAACGACAGGCATTGTTGAGATCCTTCAGAGGTGGTCCGCAGCTTCATGGCCTCCCAATGGACCGTCTGTTGCAGCGTCTTCATCGTCTTCAGCTGCCCCCCCCCCGATCAGCAGTTGCGCCAGGGCTGGGTCTTTTGTCGCCATCAAACCCACAGCAATCTTGATCATCACATCAATACCCTGCAGCAGCGTCTTCTTGTCTTCAGGTTTCAGTAGACCTGCCCAATGCTTCATTAGGGCACAAGCATGACTCACAATAGACAAGGGGTTTTTCATTTTCAACCTTTCGAAACAAATATTATTCCGCATTTTCCAGATCGACCAACACACAGCCGCAACACCAATAGCATAAAATTGACTAGCATTAGGAAGCCATTTTTTTGCACCAAGGCCAACACTGCTCAAAACAGCAGGGGATATTGTCAGCTCCAATGCTAATGGCCACTGTTGCCCAGACAGTTTTGGCAGTAGAACAAGTGAAAAGTAGATGATCAACAACACAGCTAGCATCCCCTTTCCATTGCCTTTTCACCATGTTTTCTTTAGTGAGAATGGCCCTATTAGCCACCAACCGAGAGGAAAATTTTAATCTTAGCTGGAATTTTTCCTTTCCAAATGTGAGTAAAGGAAGGGCCATTATCAAGTTTGGTTAAAGCATTATATGTGGATTTGACAGTAAAGACTTTCTTTTCCCCAAATTTCCATTGCACACAATCAGCATTTTCATTCAACTGCAACCTTTCTACATCCCGAAGGATCATTCCCCACTGTTCCTCCAGTTCAGGGGTAAGCCATTTGCTGAAAGTAATCTCTACTTCACTCAATTTCAGCTGTGCTACGGTCACTCCTTTTTGTTCACATAACTTGAAGAGATCTGGGAAGAGTATTGCCAAAGGCTCATCCCCCAGCCACCTATCCCACCACAGCCTAGTATATTCACCATTATTCACCGCTATCTTCCTCCCCTGAAGATAGATATTTCTTACTTAAAGCAGATCAGACCATATTGGGGAGTCACTTTGCCTGTGTTTCACAGTAGCAATAGACTCATTTCTTAAGTATTTGTGTCTGACAATATCCTGCCAGAGACCTTTTTCTTTCTCAAGCTTCCACCACCATTTGCATAAAAGACTTAGATTCATGAGATTAACATCTTTAATCCCCAAACCCCCTTTTTTCTTACTTTTACAAGCTTTAGTCCATCTAACCAGATGGTATTTCCTTTTAGTGTGACCATCTTGCCAGAAGAAGGTCCTTCTGACCTTATCCATCTCTTTGATAGTAGTTTTAGGATCAAAGACATCATGAATAGAAGCTTGTTGTGCATCATCAGCTGAATTCCCAGTGAGAGGAAGCCTGTAAATTTTCATGCCCTGTAGCATCAACTTGTTCACTAGAATTATCATTAATTTGCTGAATCTCTTCTTGATTAACAGGTGCATCTTGTTGAAGTACAATTGTGCGCACAAAGAAAATTGCTATATACATGTCTACTCAAACAAAGGACAAAGTATTGAAAAGGAGATATTCTGTGTCAATTGCAGGTATTATTTTCATCTAAAGGTACCATGTTCATAAACCATAATGTGAACTGCACCGTTCCATCCATAGCTGGTCTCATATCTTTCTCAGTCATTTGAATTTCAAACAGAATTAGTAAACGTGAAGCAATTTTGATTTGGGTCGAGATATCAGTCGGATATGAACAAAATCCTGAGGGAAACCAATTTGTTAGTGGTACCCGGTCAATGTACACAGAGTATTATTTTTACTGTGCTCAACTGTCCAGTTGACTTTGAGGTGGCACAATATTAGGTGTAATAATGCATGTATATAGGGATGGATTCCTGAAACAAAAACCCTCAAAACCACTGAGATAGAAAGTGTAATTTGCATATCACGTTTTGGAAGACGATGTCAATGAAAGATAACTCGATTTTTTGCTAGATTTGATTTGTTTGGTCCAAAGGGAAGTGCATAATCTAATTTGTTAAGATACTGACAAATGCATTTCATTCATAGAACTGGCCAGTGGGGTGCATATAGACAGTGGCTAAATTGTTCCCTCGCTAATTTCATTCAGCAAACAAACACACACAGCAGAAATCAAAATGACTCAATCCAGATTATATTCTTCAAAAATAGCACTTCATTTAGCTGAACATTATTGTTCATAACAGATGAAAGAGAGGTGCAAGGACCACAAGTGTACAACATAATACTTCAGTGTTCGTACATAGGATTAAGCTTGGTTATACATCTAGAACAGTTTGCCTACCATAAAATGGAAAAAGAGATAATGGCATGGTCTGATAACATTGTTCCCTGCAAATACAAGCCTCCTTTTCACTGTCCAGATTTGTAAGATATGGTAAATTTTGACGAGGGAAAGGCTTGCTACTAACACCCTTAGCCAGACCCTGCATAGAGCAGGGTACGCCCTGGTAAATTTTGAAGATAGTTTTGCTACTCCTTATTGCACTAACCACTACTGGTGAACCTGCAAAGAGCTGAACTAAACTCTAGTAGTTTTTTTTATAACTAAACTCTAGTAGTTAGGACAGCAAATGCATGATAAGTTATTAAATATAGCCCTCCAACCTCACCACCAATCAAAGAGAATCCAAATAGAACCCAAGGAATAAAAGAATACAGTGAGCAATAATAATAGTATTCATATCTTCTAGTCTTACTGAAAGAAACTACTAATCAAGTACTTGCCAGAGAACCAGATTTGACAGTTTGTTGTTAACAGGCACAGGAAGGGTCTTTACGATCAGACTGACCTCACTGCCGATGCCAAAGGCATGGATTGCCAGCGTCAGCTTTGTGTCAGACTCAATACTATATGCATCAGCTCAGCGCGCCCATTACTGATTAGTGATTACTCTCCTCGATCATCATATTGGGATTGGGACAGGAGCTAGCTGCCAATTGTTTTGACGAAATATTGTGCCTAGTTTGCTGCCCAGCTCTTGCAGGCGCTCCAGGACAATGCGCTTCACGTCCGCGTCGTCAATCAGCGGCGGCGAAAACAGCAGCTTCACGTATGCATTGGCTACGGCGCACAGCGCCACTGGATCATCAGAGCAAAGGGACAAGAGGGCGTCCGCGGCCTCGTAGACGACGGAGCTGGAATCGCTGCGAGCGGAGAGCGAGACGACGATCCCGATCAACGATCCTTGTTGTCCCAGCCGCAGCATAAATCAACAACAGGAGAGAACCAATATTCCTTAAAAAAAAAAAAAGACGCACATGTATAGCAGCACCATAGGTGGCAAGAATCAATCATATATGGAATTAAAATAAAAATAGATGGTGTCGGGCACTGCCTCATGCCACCATGCAGCAGCAAGTTTGAAAAATCAGTATGTACTAGCTAGCAGCAAATTTGCAGGGAGTAGTCTGCATGCAAGGAAGCTAGCAGCAGCTGTCATTCAGAGCATGAAAGACCGATTGTGTAGACATTGGATCATCAGCATAAATTTCAAGAACGTTCCACCTCAAAGATACGGCAAATAAGAAACCTAGATTTTCATCCTTTAGTAACAGATGCCTTGACACATAGCAATAGACTGTACATTAATGACGGAGGGAAGGAACTCAGAGGAACAGACTAAACAAGGATATATGCTTGAGGCATTGCAACTAAAAGAATCAAAGAAGATAAACCACAGATTACTTAGACATATAGGTACGTACTTTTCTTGTTGGGAACAGGTCAACATAGGCCCAACTGTAGGCTCCATTCATTTCTCAGATAGCTTATCAGTTTTTTGAGTGCTGAGGTCAACTCCCATCCTTATAAGCTGTACATTAGAAAATCATTAACAGAGGAGCAAACAAATCAACAAAACATGGGAACAACAAAAGAGGCACACATAATAGTAACTTTAGTAACCAAAGAACCAGTGCAATGACACCCCCCCCCACCCCCACCCACCCCCACACACACATCACACACAGAAAGAACAAGGAATATACAGGACAATTTAAACACAAGCCTGCTCAGATCAGAGACAAACACGCCCCAACTTCTGCGACCATTGAAACCAAGTTTGACATACAATCATCAACGGTTTCAATACTAATATCTGCCAACGCTTCGATAATTATGGGATGCTTTCAACCCTAATCTCGTCAACGTAATAAATCTCAGTCAATGTAATACATCTCAGTCAACGATTTCAATACTAATATCAGCTAACGCTTGTGATACTCAAGAGACGCCTTGTACCCTAATCTCTATCAACGTAATAAATCTCTATCAACGTAATACATCTCAGTCAACAGTTTCAATACTAATATCAACCAACGCTTCTGATACTTAGGGGACGCCTTTAACCCTAATCTCAGTCAACGTATTAAATTTCAGTCAACGTAATACATTTCAGTCAACGGTTTCAATACTAATATGAGCCAACGCTTCTGATAATCAATGGACGCCTTCAACCCTAATCTCAGTCAACGTATTAAATCCCAGTCAATATAATACATCTCAGTCAACAGTTTCAATACTAATATTAACCAATGCTTCTGATACTTAGTGGACGCCTTTAACCCTAATCTCAGTCAACGTATTAAATCTCAGTCAACGTAATACATCTCAGTCAACGGTTTCAATACTAATATGAGCCAACGCTTTTGATACTCAGTGGACGCCTTCAACCCTAATCTCGGTCAACGTATTAAATCCCAGTCAACATAATACATCTCAGTCAATGGTCTTCAATACTAATATTAGCCAACGCTTCTGATACTCAAGGGATGCTTTCAACCCTAATCTCAGTCAATGTAACAAATCTCAGTCAACATAACACATCTCAGTCAACGATTTATATACTAATATCAGCCAACGCTTCTGATACTCAGGGGACGCCTTCAACTCTAATCTCGATCAACGTAATACATCTCGGTGAACGGGTCCAACACTAATATCGCCAACGCTTCGATACTCAAGGGACGCCTTCAACCCTAATCTCGTCAATGATTTCAATACTCATATCAACCAACGCTTCGATACTCACTGCCAACGTAATAAATCTCGACAACGCTTTTAGTACTAATATCAGCAAACACTTCGATGTCAACCCTAATCTTAGTCAACGTAATAAAGGACAATCAACGTAATAAAACTCTATCAACGGTTTCAATACTAATATCAACAAACACTTCTGATACTCAGGGGACGCCTTGAACCCTAATCTCAGTCAACGTAATACATCTTAGCAACGGTTTCAATACTAATACCAGCCAACACTTCTGATACTCAGGGGACGCCTTCAACCCTAATCTCAGTCAATATAACAAATCTCGAGTCATGGCGAGAAGCGAGAAGGAAAACAAAGAACCTAGCTCAGTGGAGGGGCAACCACTCAAGAGGGCCGTGTACGAACTCAGGACGAGATAGCCCATTGAACACAAGAATGATTGTAGACCTCATGCATATTACACATGCTAATAGTCGAACCACATCATGTTCAAGTGAAGGCATGAGAACAGATAAAAGAGAAAACAAATGAGGAGAACCTGAAGGGAGGCAAGAAACGTCCTTAAGCTGATATGATGCAAGTTGGAAATGCATTGAAGAAATAATAAGAGCAACTAGAGTAAAATAGGGATCCTATTTATATATGTTAGTTGTTACTATATTGTAATAAACAATTGATCTTATGTAGTCTAGAGGGATCCTGCAATTTGGTGATTGGACTACTGAATAATTTTACTGATGTAAAATTGAAGTGCTACATTGCAAGACCAATCCGATCCGTGTACAGGCTCAGCCTGATAATAATTTCTGTATAATATCATCCATTTACATATTTTCATCAAACGAGAGTACCAGGTAGTGCCACATTTACATAATTTCATCAAATCCCTCATCAAATCAAATATGTTTGACATCAACCCGTTGTCCTCAAGATTATACTTATTCAACAATTGCTGCCACTCACTTCTGAAAGAGCTAGCTAACCGACTCTGTTTCTCCCCCCAACTGTTAGAAGCATAACATATATACAGACACTAGGCTAGGCTCATCTTCTTGTTGCTGCTGTCCTTCCTCTAGGGAAGGAGGGTGACTATTGAAGCGATCTTGAATTGATAGCCTGAAAGATCAGCCTGGGCTAGAACCAGGTTGTGGTTGCGGTCACCTTCATCGGTAACAATCAGCATCAAGGGGTCCTCCACGCACCTCTCGACAAACTTCCTCGCAGGGCACCCTCTCACGCTGCTACACTTATTAACCCCTGCAAAGTGGTGAGCTTGTGAGTATTTGTAATCTGCATATTTGAAAAAGGTACAGGAGAGTGATCTATGTTGCAATAGGGTTGCCAGTTGTAACCTCCCTTGGATTGCAACAGGTGTGCTACCATAATTAGAACAGGTTTCTTTCAAACCACATGTATGCTCAGTAACCAGTATGCTTAATTATTGCAAACTAGCAAACAAAACATAATAATTTGACTAGGAGCCAAACATCCAAATGCTATAATCAGCATCTAATTAGTAGGAAGGGCACTTGTTCAGATTTTTCATATCAGTAATCCATTGTGGTGGGTGCTTCCATGCGAGATCATGCATTCCATAATATGAAAAGGAGAAATACTAAAATAGCATCAAGTCAATGGGTATGACTACACTATAAATTAGCAAGTACCAACAAATCGATATAAGAAGATATTATTCAATATGGGCAGCATAATCCTCTAGTAAGAAACACTTTAAGTTCACACAAAAATAATAAAAGGGTCATAGATGGATAAGTATTCAGTACCTAGGATGTGGGTATCCCTTAATTGGCTTCTGCCCATACTTCCTCCATGAGAACTCATCAGCTTGGATGTCTGCAACCTTGTTGCTTACTGCAGGGACTTTGATGGACATCCTTATCCTTAGCTTCCTGCAATTACATACAAGAAGGTGATTTTCAGAAACAAATTAAAAACCATAATGCTAGTTTCAGCTATAACCATGAATTACAACCTTTTCTTTGAACAATGGCACCGACTCCCGGTTGCACACCAACCACCCCCATTCTCCATAGCAGTGCACCTTCTCCTATGCACCAGGCCCAGCTCCGGTGTGCTAGCTATCTGAGAGCCACTAACTAGCTGGAACGGCCTGCATCTAGGTCCCCGTGCTTGCGCTCGTGTCGTCTCGGAGGAGCAAGCGCCCACAGCAATCTGGCGTCATGGCGCGTGTTAGAGCCCTCGTGCTAGGGTCGCGGCGGCAGAGCAGAAGCCCGTGGCCGTCGGAGCTGCGCACCCGCGGCGAAGCGGCTGAGCCCGCGCTCGCATCGCGGCGGCAGAGCAGGTGCCCATGGCCGTCGGAGCTGCACGCTCGCGTCGCAGCGGGGAGCTGCGCGCGGCAGAGGCGGAATCCCTCCCGTCCGCGCCCGGCGGCCTGGAGAAGCCGTGGCGGCGCTCCCGGCCGTGGCCTTGGAGCCGCGGCGGGCGCAGCCCGCTGCGCTCGCGTCGCGGTGGCGGAGGCGGTGTGGCTCCAGTCCGTGCCCGACGTAGCCGCGCTCGGCTGCACTCCCACCGGCGCCCGGTGAAGCCGTGGCGGTGCTCCTGCCCGTGGCCGCGGAGCGGCGCCCGGCGGAACCCGCGTTGGCGCTCGCATCTCGACGGCGGAGCAGCGCGCAGCGGAGGCGGCGTTCCTCGGTTCCGCGCCGGGCGTAGCCGCGCTCGGCGGCGCCCCCTCTCGATGCAGCGGTGGAGCGAGGGGAAGAGGTCCTCGAGGGCTACCGGCTTCATGGCCGGGCTGGCGGCGGCGGCCTCAGGCATCGCGAGGTCAGGGGCGAGCCGAAACGGACTCCGTAATGCAATGTAAATGAGGCAGTAATGATAACGCTTAATAAATCGGGTGTCGATCAGCTGCACGAATCTCATGACGAATCGGATGGTAACTGTTGGGGGGCGCACACGTGAGGGTGTCTATCCAAACATTCGGCCTGCAGGTTCCGGCGGAGGTAGTCGCGGACGAGGCTCGCGTCTGGGGGTAGAAGACGTCGTCGCCCTTGTAGAGGGTCTCGAGGTACACTGGTACAGGAGGACGAGCTTCTGGACCTGGAGGTCCTCGCCCGCGCAGGGGAGGACGTTGCGGAGGATGATGGCGGGGAGGTCACGGAAGTGGGAGGTGTCGCCGCTGATGATGAGGGCCAGGGCTTTTTTTAGAGTTTAAGGGGGTTAACCCGGCCTTTATTGATAAAAGACCAAACATTGAAGTTCAGTACATCGACAGCTCATAAGCTTCAAGTTTCACCCACGCAACCACTCAGAGAGAGTTCTACCAACTACCAGGATGACACCAAAACACCATCTACCCCTATTACATGTTCCAAGCCACCTTCATCGCTGTGAAGTCGATCCACTTGCCTTCCTCCTTCGCTTTCTCCCAGTTCTCAGTAAGTTTGCCGAGGACTTCATCTCGGAACCATTTCACCCGGCCGCACCGCTTGGTACGGCTAGCGATCGGCATCATTGTTCACCCGATCAAGCCAGCAGCCTCGGTGGACTTGATGCCGGGTATTCAGCTTGGTCAAGCACCTTTGGTACTCCACCGCTTTTTCCTTGGGACATAGAGAAACCCAATTCTCCAAAGATGCCTACTACCCACAAGTAAAAAGACTGACCATTTCTCCACAGGCTCCCCTGAAAACACAATGAGTTTCTCATTTTTCATAACCCCCATAGGGCTGCAACACTAAAAACATTGATCACAGTATATTTTTTTCTTACTAAGCCATTTTGTTCCTACAGAAATGAAGTCTACACCAACTTGTAATCCAAACACCTCAGACATATCAATCCAAAGCAATTTGGCAACAGCACAATCAAAAAATAAGTGAGAAATGGACTCATGTTCAGTACAGAACAAGCAAGTCTTATCCTCCACGTCTCTTCTAATTTGAAATTAATGACTCTGTACAGGAATTGGGAGGAATATATTCCATTTGAACTAAACTGCCAGACCAGCTCATCATTTTCATCAGAGACCTCTACAGTAGAAGCAATTTGTACTATCTCTAACCACAGATTGTATAATCTCTCATCTACACATCTCCTAAAGGTACATTTCAAGTTAGAGCCATCCCACAACTCAGCAAGAACTGTGCTAGCTTTTTCACTAACTAAAATATACACCTCCCCATACTGGATAGCTAAGCTTGAGGTACTTACCCAAACATCCTCCCAAAATTTGCATTTTCTTCCATTTCCTAACTTCCATCTATACCCCATCTTAGTGAAGCAGCCCAAATCATACCTTTAAAGAACTGTGAAGCCCCAACAAAGAGAACTATAGAAAATGTTAGGTTTTTCAGTTTTGTATTTATAGTCTAAGAATTGTTTCCACAGCATCACCATCCAGGTTGTATCTCTTAACCCAGGAAATGAGGCCCGGGGCTTGCTTCGGGGCCATGGCCTTCAATGCGGCGTCGCCGTATTCGCGATGGGATTGCTGTTGTCACAGGGAACCAGGAACGTGCAAGGCTTCGAGCTCATGGCCACCGGTCGCCGGTGCCGCGGGTGAGAGGAGTGGGGGCTTGTTCTTGCGGCGGCGGCGGCATGGATGGGAGGAGAGGGTGCTTTTCGTGCGAAAAAAAAGATAGAATCTCTTGCATCGCACGGCCCGTAGAGGGGCGCTACAAGGATGTTTGAAGTACATTGGTGACAGAAATGAGTAGTGTTTTTTAAGTTCTGAACCATTAGATTTCAATAGGTTGGTTGGCCTGTGTTGGCATTTATTTTCATCCGTCTAAAGAAGATAACATCGAATTTTACTATAATTCTATAATGCACTAGTGGAGTACTTTGGTAGAAAAAGTTCAATCCACATTCTTCACATGTATTAACTCGCTATTATAAGGAGAACTCAGGTGACCATCGAGCCAGTTAAGTTCATTGAAGCTAGTCTCAACTCGCAAGCTCCACTTCAACATTGAACTATAATAGCGCAGTATATAGTATGTTCAGATTCGCTACTATTTCAATAGTAGAGCTAGCAGAATGACCAGGCAGATTAAACCTTATGTCAGGAATTTCGAACAAGTCTACCAGAGTCTACCAGATAAAAGAAACTCCAGTGCCATTCCTCACGTCATATTCAAACACGAAAATATGGGTTCACTAGAATGGTTAGTGCGGGCAGTGTTGATTATTTGTATCCACCCCAGAAAATTTTTTGTAAAACTCTCTTCTACTTAATGCAATGATGCAAAAAAAAAAAGTCTACCAGATAAAAGAAACTCCAATGCCATTCTTTCACATCATATTCAAGCACAAAAATGTGGCTTCAATCTGACAGTAAAGAAACAGGGCACGAACATCTCTATTGGCACCTGTAGGTTGGGTCCCTGTGCCCAGGACGGCACAGGAATGTTAGCTGCCTCCAACGCCACATATAAACTTCACATGGCGCTCGGGGAAAAAAAATAAAACACACACACCGAGCGTCCACCGACCACGGCGAACTTACGGGCCACCCACCAAGAGAAAGCATCACAAGAAATGGAAGTACTCGATGCATCTGGACTGGCCGATCGGTAGCAATGTCCTCGGCAGAGAACCCATGCTGCTTGATGAAGCTCTTGCTCCTGAAAAACTGTCAACCTCCATCTTGACCGGTCTGTTACTGGTAGGAGAGGGTGATGTGGCGGTCCACTGAAACTGGCTTGCATAGGCGCTCATCTCTGGCTTTTGACTGCCTCTGAAAGAATGTTTGCTCGGGGACTGTGGCTCGTCTCTGAAAGAATAATGCGGGCTGAAGCAGATCGACACCGCTTTGCTCGAGGCCGATTGCACGCCAGTGTCTCTCGTGCTTCCTATGGGATTTGAGATGCTGATGCAGGTGTGATGGTTGAAGTAAGTGACACAGAACAATGGTGGGTCGCTTGTGTCCTTCTGTTGGACTTGCTTTGTAGCCGGGCACTTCAGGTCGTTCTTGTAGGTGCATCTGTAATAGAACCTGAAAACAGGATGTCATGTACTGAAATCTCACTTCGAAGGGAAAGAGGTGAATTACTGGCCAAAAATGCTAAGGACAATCTAAATCCTTTCACCGATTGCTTAGTGATTACAATAGGATAACTTACTCCTTACTAACCAAAATATATAAACACTTCCCATTTCTTGGTTTCGTAATAATAAGTACATCCAGGTCTTCCACTAATGATATTAGTCATGTCCTTTGCCCCTCTAATAACACTTGGTCTACCTAAATTAGGCAGAACAGCATTGATAAACACCTTTGAGACATCTTCTACCTCCACTGCTTTTAAGGAAAATAAACAAAAGTTCCCATCTGTCAACATGCTCTTAGTGGGCTAACAAGACACTGCATTCCAATCACTCTCCAGCAAAGTTCAAAGAAAGGGTAGTGGAGACTGTTGGCATTCACACTAGTGTTGAAAATTGGGTTCGAGACAAACAACGCTAAGAAAATGATGGAACTTTTGGTTGTTAGTGAAGTATAAGATTTGATTATTTGAACAAGTTGCAAATAGCAGGTAATAAAGGTGGCATGTGGATCGTATATTATTATATTCGTATAGGAAGGAACACATTACAAGTTATTATTTGTCTAGTTGAGTTGTCAAAAATTAAGAGTGATCGGTACTGTGAAGGTTAGTTTCCTACCCTTGTAATCGTTACATAAACAATTTCTTTCTTTCAACCAACCAACCTATATATGGTAACAAAATGGGCATTCCTCATTTGCCATTGTAATTTTTTTTAGAGAGGTTCGGGGGGGATAACTTATCCCCACCTACTTTTATAAAATCCACAGATGTCGGAAACCGGTGGGTGGAAGTGGGTGGTGCAAAGCACCTAGTACAGGATTGACCCGTGAAGGTCGAAGAAATACATGGAGGGAGAGAAAGAGATTACAACGACACCGAATAAAAACAACAGGCAACACAAAACAACACAACAAGGGTAATACTAGACGAAGCCGAAAGACGCCAGCCGATCTTCAACTTGTGCCACCTGTCGAGCAGCATACTTGCCGTTTCACCTTGGCCTTTGTGCTCGGCACCACTCAACTAAGAGCAGTGACGAACCCGCAAGCCGTGGCCCTTGTGCCCGGCACCACTCAGCTAAGAGCAGTGGCGAACTCGCAAGCCGTGGCCCTTGTGCCTGTCGACACTCAGCTAAGAGCAGCGGCGGGCTCGCAAGCCGTTCCCATGTGCCCGGCACCACTCAGCTAAGAGCAGAGATGAACTCATAGGCTCGGGGATCACCAGATACAACGACCTCCTTAAGAATGATGGAAACACCTCCATATGTCACCATCAAGGAGAGCGTCGACGGGGCTGCAGGCGCCAAAGGAAGACACTCGTTGAAGCAACGTCAACGGCTAACAGTCAGGCCAGTCAACCCAAGAGAGGAACAAGAGAAGGGGTGACACACACCAGGAAGAGAAGAGATACAAACAGAGCTCAAGGTACTTTCACCGCAGGTAGTAGTGTAGAAATCTTCGGCGACGCCTCCATGGAGGGGCATGACGCTAGGTGCGCCACCGTCGCCGGACCGGAGCAAAGCCGGATTGGGCTTTCGCCTAGATTCCGCACAAGCTCAGCATGCTGAGCTCAGCTGACCGCTACCACAAGCTTCCGTGCAAAAGACAGCTGATGGCCGAGGAGCAATATCGACGCCTCCAAGGAGGTGAACGGCGCCTGATGGCGTCGCCGTCGACCGCACAACTCGTGCTTGGCTTTCGCCTAGGCTCCCCAAACCATGGCATGTGGCCCCGGACCAAGTAGTGACGAAGTCGTGGCCAGCATCCAGCAACAACAACCACCGGGCAGCTTGCTTGCAGCTTGCCCCCTCGGGGCGTGGCTGTCAGCTTGCGCCATAGCAGCCTGCTTGCTTGCGTGTTGACGTCCACGGCAGCTTGCTTGCTGCCTGCTTGCCCCATGGGCCGTGCGGGCGACGAGCATCCCGTCATCGTCGACGTCGTCCGCCCGCACGCCAGGCGTGCCAAACGCCGTCCACGGAGGCCGCCGGAGAGCCACCACGCGCTGGATCCAAAAAGGGCGAACCTGATGACGCACGGGGGGCCTAAAGCACGCGACGTCGATGGCCCGCGCTGGAACCAGCCGCAGCTGTCGGAGCAGGCCCAAGCCGCCAGCCGCCAGCGGAGGTAGCAGGCGCGCGGTCGCTCCAATCGGGCGGGCCTCCCGCCTCGCATGTCAACCAGTCTCCACCGCCAACCTCCCGTCGCACGCGCCACCGTGGAGTCCGCGTTGGGGGCGCTGTCAGACCCGGCTGCCCGTCGCGGGACGCAGGGACGCCCACCGTTGGGCGAGGCCGTGGCCGGCAGGGATCCGCCCTGGGCGGATAGATTCAGGACGGGGCATGATGGATCCGGCCATAGAGCACACGGATCCGGCCCGTTGGCCGGTCATCTTGCTCAGCTCCGGCGCCGGAAGTTCTTGAGCTCGAGGATGTGGGGGTGGAGGAAGGGGAGTGGAGGTGGTTGCTGCGGGGGGTGTGCCTTGTTGGGCGCCCCCGCTGGCCGCCGCCACCGCTAAGCTGGGTGGGCGGCGGCCGGGGCAGCTCCGGTGGGGGCTCGGGGCGGCGGGGTTTGAAATCGCCTCCGAGTCGCCCTGTACGGACGACGCGGAGGCCTCTCTCCTCACTCTTTTCAGCCCTTTTTATTAGACTTACAGATTACCATGCCCCCATTGTAAAATTTTACAGTTCATTATTTGTCACTGATGTCTCAATGACATGGGGACCACCTGTGGCAGATAGAGGATTATGCAAAACTGTAATGACAACAAAAGGATTTCTTGTCTACTTTCTTAGGAGTGACTAGTAGACAAACACAGTTTTTTTTATATATCCTCCATCAAGAGGTAAACAAACACATAATGGACTGGTCAAGATTTGTTCCCACAAAACTGCTGTAACACACTTCATTTAAGAAGAAAATTACTGTATTAGATATTAGGGATTAGAGATAGGGAACATGCATAGTTCATCTTAACTTATTATTATACTACTGGAAGCCATTATAGAACAGAGGTGCTAGAAACTAGGAATTCTTCCAGGTAAAACAAGGCATGCAAAGCTTGTTCCTAAATTAACTCCAAAGATTTGTGGTAACGTCCCTCAGTTCACCCAGTAACAGGTCCTTCCAACATATTCATTACAGAGCTAGTAATAACCAAATTTTCAATTCTCAGTTCTAGTAAGAGAGGTTCTTTCCACACAAAGGTGGTGTATGGATGGACTGAAAAAAATATTTGGAGAACAAAACTCTATGGCAAGGGGATGAAGAAGTCAAGAGGGGGTATGAACCTTGGGAAGTTGGAGTTGGAGAGCTTCTTCTCGCCATACTTCCTCCACTGGTGCCCGTCGTCATAGGGTGCATATGTGTCTGATGTCCAGATGCGCTCCTCTTTCCTGTCGATATTTTTACAGAACAGAAATTGAAGATAAGGGCATCAAGAGTGGAACTTATGAAGCCAAACAAAATTTGCAGCAGAACTAAGCGTACCTGATTCTTTGCTGCTGGGCTCTGGCAGCCTGATGGGAGTGGGATCCCATGTCGCTGAGATAAGTAGGAACAGACTCGAGAGCCATGGCGAGGAGAGAGCAGAGAGGCAGCTGGCTGGACGGACGAAGGAGGGAGGAGAGCAGGAGGCGTTTCTTGGTGGAATGGAACTCAGCAGCTTGCGCCTGGGACTTGGAAGAGCTGACCACCTTTATTTATAGAATTAAACAACGACGGTGCTCGAAGCAGGAGCATTGCTCAACACTAGCACACGTCACAGCACCGCAATGCATATTTTATTTTGTCATCCTCTTGAACAAAGCCACGTCCTGTTTATTGGATTATTGCAACCAAATAAAATTTACAAGAACTAATATCCTTGAAAGCAAAATACAGAATATCTAAGAGTACATGTCACGCTTTGTTCATCATCTATGCAACAAAATTGAGCAAGCACATTGAGAAAATATCATGAAACCTATGAGAAATAAGAGTTTCTATGTATTCCTTTTTATTTTATCCCTAGGTGTCAGTCAAATAGTTTCAGGAATAATGTTAGTATCTGTAGGCAATAACGGAGAAGAGCCCACCACATCTGACTAACTTATCAGCAGAACCCATGTGCAAGAGTACAGCTTGCTCAAAGCCCTGACTCTGCATTTCTTTACATTTCTCAAGACTCTCATTGGTCTTATATTACTTGTTAAATAAAAAGGAGGCACAACTTTATTACAAAATCTTGGGTTTGGTGGGTTCAATTCCCACCGGCACAGGCTAGCATAGGGAGGAAATAAAGAACTTATAATAGTACATCCCTTTGAACAAACTTTCACCAACTAGTCATTTTCAATGCAGTCTCAAGAGGCAAGAGAGAAGCATAAAAAAATGAAGATAAACAACCCTGTCAGCATCTCCTGATTAAGTAGTATTAGTTATCATGCTAAATTGCTAATGACCTTATGGGCAGAAAACAAATGCCCTAGAATATGTTGAAAATGACATGCTTTAAATATTTATTTCCAACTTGGAATAATGATAAAATTTAAATCAATTGGCTGGTTGTAAGATGCTTCAATGCTCTTCCAAAACTTAAATACACTGCTGCTAGTGGAGCAGTGAGCGATTTTTCACTTTTGAGTAGGGCTTCCCTTTTAGTGTAACTTGTAGCTAGTTTATAATTATCACCCGTTTATGGATTTTGCTTCTTATTATAAATACATATAATGAGTTTATTATTGTTACTTCCTTTTTGTGTGTGAATAAACTCTGTTTTGACATTGGAAACCAAACTAGCAGTGATATACTAATGTGCAAAGTCCTTAGTGTGCCTATGTTTCTTATGTAATTACAAAAATGATATCTCTTTCTTATGAAACCTGAAAATTTTCTCTTTTTTACTATTTCATCATCTAGCAGTTTAACTTCGTGCACTAAATGTGATATTACGTTGTTGATTAACACAGATCAATATAAATATAAACACTTTGTACTTCAAAAAGTATTACACCATGATAATATTTTAGTCATTGAGATAGTGGCTATAGAAGTAGCCGCATCATCTCGCAGATTATTTTTTGCAGAATCAGCCGACCAAGTTGACTTTCTGGTCACCAGGTTCAAACTGTTAAGTCTAGTTTATTTGCTACAAACACATCCAATATAATACACAGACAAACAGCTCACCCAACTACACTTTATTTCCTTTCTTCTCTTATGCTATGAAGGAGGGTCTCTTGCATTAATACCAAGCCATTGTCTGTAATGCGGTAGTACATGCCTAGTCTCAATCAAGACTGAGGGGAGGTACAAATGGGCAAATTCTAAATCCCAAATACTTCCTTCTTCAGAAAACAAAAAATACTGCCTGTTCAAAGGAACGGAAGACACTCCTTAAAAAAACGAATGTTCCCTGAATATGCATGGTTTCGTCAGAAGTGTCAGATATATTTGGAAACTGAGGGAAGAGAGAACCCTTGGAATATAATTCTCCACTCTACACTAAGCCTTCAGAAGTTATTAAATTACCCTTTGCATCTAAATTGGGTAAACGGCCAACTGTTTACATAAGTAATGTTTCGAGCCATTTTTCAGGAATGGGTACTAAATGAAGGTTGAATGGCAAAACTAGCAAAAGATAGAACAGTCCGAATACAAAGCCAGTTCCATGGCTCGGGTTAGTTTTCTGTTACATAGCTGCCCTTTGCAAAGGCCGAACAGCCAAACCTGAGGCTACTGATGTGTTACCTGACAAAAGGCTAAAGCACCAGCCCTCACCCAAACACGGACTCTGGTCTACAACCTCCTGGCTGCTAAAAGGGTCATAAACAAAGGGAGGGATGCTCTGGAAGGACCGAGCATCCTTGATTAGATAACTAGAGATTAATGGGGGACCTTAAAACAAAGACTATATCAACCTAGTCGATCCACTATATCTGCAAATTGATGCTGGTACATGGTGCTCCCATGTGCTGCTGCACTGTTTGCGACGAATCTTGCTGCTTATATATGTAAACAATTTTCTGTAACATATGGTACTAGGGCGGTGGGATGGTTCCTGGAAGCTAAGATCAATTGAGAGGTGAGGTACTACCTGGGATTGAAGTTGGACAGTGCTATCTTTTGACAGCTGATGGATCTGTGTAGCTAATCTTTCTTATCTGATCTTTTTGACAGCACATTAAAGCTAAAATAATAAAATAAAACCAAGGAATATATTATACCATTCCTCCCCCCTGGTAATCTGGTACCATTATATCAGCACCGGAAACATCACAATTGGATGCCATGTAATAATATCGCGGGTTCTAATTCTAACCGCGCACACTGAATTTTAACCCTTCTTTTTAAGCAAATGGTATCTTGTGTCTGACTCCGCGTAAGGAAAAGAATTTGTGCTCAAAGGCGATGAACGCCGCACTCGAATAATATTATTGCTTTGATGGATAATGATAATATATACCACCATCCCCATGTGTAGGAAGGAGTCAAGTAGTGTCTGATGGGAAGACAATTTCGCTGTCAGATCAGCTCAGGTGTTGAATTCGTTCAGAATTCCTAGTTAATTAGTTTGTACAAGGAGCAGTGTCAAGCAGCTTAATTATAGTTAGGGACACGGCATCCTTCACAAAGTTTGCTGGTGCTAGTAATAATCTAATCTAATGTATCCTGCAGGCTGCTGCAGCAGTCCAACAATATTATATTTGCAGACTTGTGGACTTGTGGTTGCAATAGGGGATAGTACTGGAATGGTT
Organism: Themeda triandra; assembly: GCA_018135685.1. Lineage (NCBI taxonomy): Eukaryota > Viridiplantae > Streptophyta > Magnoliopsida > Poales > Poaceae > Themeda > Themeda triandra. The sequence goes on from JAENPR010000906.1 coordinate 86,427, forward strand.
TGGGTGTTGTCGGTGAGAAAAAACAGAGATGGATCATCGATGGGGATGGGCTGTTAGCATAAAATCAAACGAGATAAGTTTAAGAAACGATCAAGAAACGTGCTAATTCGCATGAAACGGTGTTGGGTATATACACTGGCCACTGTACTAGATTACGACTCTCAGAAGTCAGAACAAGAACACCTGCAACTAGAAGTGAGTGGCAAATTTATAATGAAGCTTCGTATGTGGTGAATAAGAATAATCGATACATGGAAACTAGCTGAAACATAGCAAATGCGTGCATATGGAAATTTGGAGAACTCGCCAAACTATGCTGTAAAACAAGTCCAAATTACTGGTTGCCGGGCGCAGGCACCTGGAAAGCAATCCGTCCAAAGCAAGAAGGCGCGCGCGCTCACAGACACAAATGCGCCATCGGACCCCGTTCACGTCGGCAGCCGGAGATGGTCGGCCATTACGGGGGAGATCGATCATAATCAGTGGCTGGCGACTGGCCGGAGTTGGGGAAGGAGGCGGCGGGACAGATGCTGTGCCGGTCCTCGGCTATGGCCGCCGCCTCCAGATGGGCATCAACCATTTTGTTGGGCTTGGGCCTCACTTGGGTTGCTGGACCAAATCGGCACTCATGGGCGGCTGTGAATGTGATGAACCAGCCACAATGCATGAGGCCCATGTTTGGATTGAGCCTGCAGGTCCCCAGACCAATTTTCTCAAAAAAAAAAAAAAAAGGGTCCCCAAACCAATCCAATCTTTATGCAGCTTTCTATAATACTATTAACCCCACCACACTCATACATAACACTCCTAATAAACAGAAGATACTGCATCTGTTTTACTCACAATTACCTGCCAAAACCATTTCTATCACTTACCATATTATTTGCAAACGACAAACTTTGAAAATAATCAGTATGTACACACCGAGCTCGGCAGTGGGTTTTGTCAGAAATTGTCCAATTTCCAAACTCTCTTCCATATATGAACAGACACACATCTTTAGGTTTTATGACTTTTTACAATCTCAAAAACCATGATACACACTACACAGGCAGGCCGCAGGCATGGAATGCCCACCGTTATTCTCGCAAAGCGCGACGCGCGGCACCGACTAGTTCGACTTGTATTTACAACGAGCAACATCTGGCGAGAACAAGCCTAACAATGGGACCCTCATTCTTTGCTGTTGGCCTCAAGTGCCTGGAATACGTCCGAGCGAGTCACAATTCCTGTTACCATCATGAAAGGTAAAGATTATCATGTGAGCATCATTTGCAGAATCAGAGTAAGAACAGGGGTGTCACAGGAGGAGCAGGATGGGTTGTCTACAAAAAAAGAAGGGTGGGTAATTTTAACTAGGTATATTTTCAGGCAAAAACAAACATCTGGATAACAGGTTCCTGAATCCAGATCAACTATATGTTTAGCTTCCACCGAAAGTTAACTAGACCACTAGCATTGTCTTGTATCTTGATTGATGAAACCTTATTGTAGAGTCTTACAGACTCACAGTTTGCACTTAATTTGTCAAGGGCATGTTGCAAACCCAAAACAGAGCTCTTATATAACAAAGCAAAACAGTATTCTCTAGGGCCACCAACTAAAACTGCAATGCTGAAAAGTTAAGCTGCTCTATTTAGATATAGACTTTATTTATTGATGTACTCCTAGTGCCAAAAAAACAACGTAGTCAATCTGGAAACAAAACCTTACCGGTCACTTGCTGCTGTTCATTCACAACCGGTATCCTGTGAACCTTCTCCTTAAGCATTAGTGCTGCAGCTTCTGCTCACATATCCAACAATTTGTTAGCAAGTTGTTGTAACAGCTTCAAGTGGTATTAGGGTAGAGGGGAGTAAAGGTTACCCAAGACCGTCTTCTCGGGTGTCAGGGTTATCGCAGGAGATGACATGACTTCACTTACAGTTGACTCCATCTGCATCGCGGCAACAAGCTTGAAAAATTAGTTCATAGTTTGCAACCCAAAGATATCGGAAATGGCTACATCTTCTTTAACATGCTCTGAGCACAGTTTTCATTAAAGAAATATTTATTTATCCCACTAGGAAATGCGTCTCAACAACTAGGGCCATACAGGCCTGGGGTTGAGCTGTTTATAAATGTAACAGTATTAAAGATACCAGTCATAGAACAAGTGCGCTAAACCCCACAAAAAGAACCTAATGTAAATGGGAGGAATTCTCATGTCTTGTTTAGGTGCAAGTTGCAATATGTGATGAAAAAGAAACAGTACCAAGCCTCTCTTCAAACCAAAATATATCAGACAAACTAAGAAAAAGAAATTTCTGATAAGAAAGAAAATTCAATTGGATTCTGAACATCTGACTGCAAACAGGCTAACATCTAAATTACCTTTATATCTATGCTTTTCAGAAAATACTTTAAATGTTTCAGGACAGGGCAACTTTTAAAGCAGGTAAACTAATTTGTACAATATAATATCATACCACTAACCGAATCATTGCAAATCTCTTGTTGGAGGAACAATCATAATATGCCCATTTAAGTTAAATTTTCTAGAGACCAGAATTTTTACTAAGCTCAAAAGTTTAGGATTGGACCACTTGTTTATCTTTTCTGTATGTTGCTCACATTAGCATGTCTGACAGTCACACAGCAAACATCAGACATGCCACAACCCTTGATCTTGGCTTTGATCATAACCCCAAGGATTACTTTGGGTTCCATGTTCATGTTTGTGGTTCAGCCCAGGAACTCTCAACAGGTAGCACAGTAGCTCTAGCATCCAAGTTAGTTGAGATACTAACAGTAACTGAGTAGTTTTTTTTTAATAACAAACCGAGTGGAAACTAGATCAGGAGCTCAGATCCAGACATTGTGGTCCTCCAATTAGTGATTGGTATCGTTATCCATCCCGTTTTTCATAATTCATAATTTGATAAATGATAACTCTACATATAGGAACATTTTCCAATTAAGCAATCAACAGGCATAAGAAATTGACAGGCAACAAGGAGAAGGAAGAGTCAATGAACCCACCCCGTTGGGCGCCTTGGTCTTGTCCTTCTTGGAGATCACGCCGACGCACCTGCCGTCCTCGTCGACCACGGGCAGGCCGGAGTACTTCTGGAACAAGGCGTCGACCTCCGCGAGCCGCTGCCCCGGCGCGGCCACCTGCACGGGGCGCGACATCACGTCCCCGAGCTTCGCCGCCGGGCTCATCTGCCACCCAGCCAAGAACGAACAACCAATTCATACCGAATCCGAGATCGGGTTGCGCCCCAGAGAAGATCGGAGTGAGCGTGCGTACCTTGTCGGAGGTGACGATCTGGGACTCGAGGTAGGCGCGGAGGTCGGCGTAGCTGGCGAGGGAGAAGGCGCCGGGCCACTCCCCGGACAGGATGCCCTCGGGGTTCTCGTCGATGGCCGGGCCTGGCCGCACGTCGTCCAGCGCGGCGGACGCCACCAGCGCCGCGCCACGCCCGCGCCCGCGCCTGCCCAGAGCGGCCGCCACCGGCACCGGCGCACGCCGCGGCGCCACAACTGCCACGGCGGACGGAGGATGCACCGGTGGGATGGCGAGGGCCGCGGCCTTGACGGCGGAGGCGGGGGCGGGGGCGTAAAGCGCGGACGCCATGGGTGGAAGGTGGCCGGAGCTGTTGCTGGTTGGCGCTGGAGCGTCGTCGTCTGTTGCGTGCACGCTTGCTGCGGCGGACGCTGCTCGTGCTTGCTGGCTGCGGCGGGCTGCCGTACGCCGGTGCAGGTGCGGGGTGTCAAGTAGGGACTGGAGGTGGAGGTGGAGTGAAGTGGAGTGGAGCTGGAGAGTGTGGTGGAAAGCTCTGGAAGGGCGCGTGGCCCGCTCGCCGGCGGCCACGTGTCTCTCTCCGTGTGGGTTGGTCTCTGTCGTCTTGTGCGGTTTGGTGGAAATGCACGGTTAGTTGACCTGCCGGTATAAACCACTTTGTGACTATTTGGTTGGCTATAATTTTTATCTAACAAAAATTATGGTAAAAGTAGTTTCTCAGCTACTCCTACAATTCTATAGGTTTCCGGTATCTAGAAAATAAGAATAAGGCCTTATACTATGCTGATCTTGAATATCGGATTGAGATTCCAAGAGTTGCGATTAAAATATGCTACAATCTTTCTAAATCATTTAGAAGAAATTGGATCTCTAAATCACTATTTTATAATTTAATCGCATGCCATCTTTGCTAATAGTTTCGGAATCTCATTACTTTCAAAACAATCTTCTTTCACAAAGATATGTGGACAAGGTTCACCGAAATTGGATCTCTAAATCACTATTTTATATGAGATTATTGGGATAAAATAGACAATGAAGATTCTATTTGGAAGGTTTCAGGTAACACAAATGCCCAGCCACGATATGTCAATTTTTTCTTCACCCCTACTACCACTGTCGTCGTCTGCTACTCTGGTTTCTCATTCGACTTGAATCTTGGGCCATTATTTTCATATGTGAAAGTAATAAAGTACTCCCTCCGTTCTAAATTATAAGTTATTTTAAGAATTTTGAAGAGTTAAAGTATCTCAACTTTAAAAAAAATTATATGATAAAATAATAATATTTATGATATAAATTAAGTTTCATTAAATTTTTTATTAACTATATTTTTATTGTAATATCTCCTTGATGTCACAAATCTTTACAGTTCTTTTAAAATTTTGGTCAAACTTAAATACTTTGACTCTCTAATTCTTGAAATGACTTATAATTGAAATGGAGGAAGTAGGCAATAGAGATTCTTTCGGAAGGGTTAGCCACGATGGCAAAGTTTCTTTTTATTTCATCCATATTCGACGTCTCAATGGAGAGACAGTAGCGCTACATTTCTTTTTAGTAAAAACAGGCAAACTTTATTCATTCGATACTATAGTTAAATCACTTACAAACAATTGCATGATAGACTTAGGGGGGGGGGGGGTCATCTACTCATACATAAGAATTATTTTCTAACAAAATTTGCCTTTCTAATTCATGACCATGAATTTCTTTCCCTATTACAATGGAAAATAGATATAGCAGAAAATTCCATCTAGTATTGACAACATTCATCATAGATAGGGTCCGCCGTTGTGGTTGAGAAGCCTTCTTCATTCATCGTGTTCACAACTCTAAGCAATCAATCTCCACTGTGTTGCAGCCACTCAGTTGAGTGAACAAGATATTGTCCCTTACTGAAAATGCTTTTGCCATAGCCGCATCCACCACATGCGAGATATAGATATACGATGCAACAATGGAACCTTTCGTTGTGCTACATATGATGTAAAGCCAGTGGAGGGGTTTCACTTTATTGTTTCCAATACTGCCATGTCATATTGAATGAAATGAAACTTGGATGAAACACCCTCACTCAATGCAAAGTTTTTACTCTAGAGTTTTATAGACATTTAATTTCATGACTCAAAAATAGTTGGTAATTGTGCCAAGAGAGTGTCATCTAGATAACACTCATTTTTGTCTCTCTTCTTAAATACACTTTGTCATGTCATAAAAAATGCCTACATGACAACCTATTTAACGCAAAATGAAATTGAAATGACACTCCCATTGAGGCTAAGCTAACTAACTCTGAGACTAATAAAACTCATCACTCACTAATGAAGAGTGTGGAAAGTAATTAGAATGGTTTATAAATCTTTAGATCAACTGTCGACATCTTTACCTAATATTTATTATATAATCAGCATAATCGATACATATGTCTATGAGGACTTTGAAACATAAGTAGAAATCTAAGTCTATCTGGAATCTAAACTCTAAACCTTATGTTTCTAATCGTACTAAAAATATCTATATATACTTCTACCATTCTTCTACCTTAATAGTAGCTAGTAAGATCAAAAACAAAAGATTGTGACTAGATTTGAAGTCCTGTAGTACCGTCGTATTCGCCATCATCAAACACATCTTTGAAAGATGGCCCCACATCTAGAGCCATGCCTTTCTCCATCTGGAAACTTTCAAATGGATTCTGGCGGATTTCCCTTGAACGGTCGGTCATGGTTTTCTTCCTTCCACACACCCATAGCAGATGCCAACAAAAGCACCTCATTTTCGTTACTAAACATGTTTTATTTTGGATCCACTGCATAGATCTATTCATGAGGATTCTGAAACAAATTGATTTTCAGTTCGACGATTTTTTGTGATTTACTATGCAATTTTAATGCTTTAACAAATTTATTCATAAAAGAAAAAGATTAATAGATAGGGGAAACCGGCATCGGACCGAATTCAGCCCACTAAGCCCACGAAAGCGGTAACAAGCTTGCCCATTAAAATATGAGGATTGCGGGTTGATTTTGATAAAGTTAAAGGTTTTCTTTTTTCTTTTTTTTTTTGCAAAAAAAACTAAGAGAGGAGGTTGGAATGCAGGTTGATTTCACTAAAGTTTGAGGGTTCTTTTTGCAAAATGATCGGGGCTCGCATGATCTTCACCGATCCGACGGCCGAGAAAAGCCCGTGACATGGCCACGCTGGTTGGCCTCGGTTTGATGCAACAATCGTATTAAAGAGATGTGAATAAGGTTCACCAAAGTTGAATCTCTGAAACCACTATTTTTATATACAAGAATATTAGAATATAAAACAGGCAATGAGGATTATATTTTGAAGGTATCGTCTCAGGTGACATGAGTGGCTATGACATGCCACGTTTTTCTTCACCCCTACTACCACTGTCATGGTCTTGTAGTACCGCCATATACCTCGCCATCATCAGATGCATCTTTGAAAGATGGTCAGGCATCTAGAGTCACGCCTCTCTACATTGGGAAACTTTTCAAATGGATGTTCGCGGATTTCGCTTGAATGGTTGGTCATGGTTTTCTTCCTTCCACACACCCATAGCAGATGCCAACAAAAGCGTCCCATTTTCGTCGATAGGGAAAGAAGAAAACCATTACCAACCACTCAAAGGCCGGCCATTTTTTGCTACCTTTGAAATCGGTCAAGAGTCATGTAGCATTTCCGATCCTCCCGTTCACCAGTTATTCAATCAGGTGTTTTTTTTTTTTTTCGTGCCTTTTTCTTCAGAGAATCAGTTCAACCACACAATTAAACTGGACCAAGTCAATATATCTATCGATAGCTATATATGTGGTGTGTATTGTTAATTACTCAATTTCTAACTTGAGTAAATTGCACTGTACGTATCTAAACTATCGGTGAATAAAATGAAAGTACTCAAACTAAAAACGTAACATCTGCTCGAACTACACTTTTTGATGTCCAAAGGTACTAATGTGACCACGCAGCGCCAAGACAATGGCGTGGAGATGCCATCCTGGACAATGCGTGCTGGGCCCTTTGGCGTTTTTATAAAAACCCCCCTCTCCCAATCCTGAGTTGCCTGCCCAGCTGCCCTTCGTGTCTAGAGGGCAGAGACAGCCGCGGTGCCTCGCCGGAGCTTGGCCGGGATGACGCTTTGGTGAGCGAGGACCTCTAGCGAACGACAGAAGACGAAGAAAGGAACTAGGCGAACTGCCCGATGGTGGTCATGGCAGTAGCGGTCCGCAGGAGGTCGGCGGCGGTGAAGGTGATGCCGCCTCCGGCGAGCTCGGGGAAAATGGCCGGTTGGCCAGGGACTCGAGCCAAGGAGCAGTGTGGCACTTGTGGTATGTTTCTGCGAGTTCGAGGGAGGAAGCTGTGAGGGTGGAGGCAATTTACAGAGGGAGATTGAGTAGGCGCTCTGCTCCAGCGGCTATGGCGATAGCGTCATCGAGAACTCAAAATTCGTGGCTTATCCTTGATGGTTTGCTGGTGAGATCATGTCCGGGGGCTAGCTAGCAACCGGATGAAGCTATGTGCACAAGGAATTGGAAAACGGTGAAGCAGTTGGGACGAATTTGGTCGCGTGGGCTGCTCTGCCGGCGAGCGCGAGAAACTCCCCTGCGAGCGCGTGCCGCGACATGATGGCGTCGTACAGGCCGTGCGCGGCGAACGCGAGGCCAAATAGGAGGATGTCCCAGTCGACGGCGCGCTACAGACTTACACGGCGGTGACGCCGACGATGGCTGGAGGAGCACGGAGCGAAACCTCGCTCCGGTCGGCCATGGAGGCCTCACGCCGAGCACCAGGGTCATGCGAAGCCCTCGAAGTAGAAGACGGCGGATCCGGCGAATGCAATGCCCCGAGCCCCACGACGGCGTCCCGGCCCCGGAACGGCTGCTCGCCGCGCACAGCCAGGAGCTGGAGGTCCTGCTTCACCATGGTGGCCATGGCCAGCATGGTGCACGCGTCGGCTTGGATGCTGAACTGCCCGAGCAACGACAGCGAGCGCACCAGCGACAGCGCCGCCTGCACGGGGAGCTGCAGCGCGAGGACCTCGGTGGCTGGCGTCAGCCCGTGCTCGCCCTCGGCGGCGAGCACGGACGACACGTTCTGGCCGATGAACACGAGGTACGCCACGGTGCCGCCGTCTGCGACAGGATGGTGGTGACCTCGTTGGCGTTCCCTGCCGATCCGGCGAAGCACCTCTCGCCCAGGTCGGTGTAGTTGCTGGTGCTGCGGTGATGGTGGTCATCCTCCTCCATCTCTTGCGTCGTCAGAGGTGGGGATTTTTTTTTTTTTTTGCGTGCTCTGGTGTGGGATTGTCATGCGTGGGCAGGAGAGGTGCTGCGAGGTTAGGGAGCAGTTTTAGCGGGGTGGTTTCCATAAAATGGCGAAGTCGTCAATCCAGGTGGCCTGTCCACGTCAGCAGCTGACGCTTGTGTGGCCATGAGAGTACCATAGATGAGCAAGAACAAAAGATCCCGTCTGCAGGCTTACAATTTTTAGTTTGAGTACCATCATTACCCACCCAATAGTTTAGGTACATCTACGGTGCGATTTACTCTTCTAACAGTGCACTACTGCAAAGTGTGTATGTATATATTAATTACTCGTTTCCTAAACTAGAACGATACCTAACACGTTGCTATGGAACTTTCCTAGAAATAAAATCATTGTATGCATGTATTCTTACATCAATTCTTTATCAAAACTAGGCAAGGCATAGAACAAAAGTAACAGAATTAAATAGTAATTGCACTTAGTGGTGATGATGTGGATAGCTTGCATTAAAATAATAAAAATTAGTGGATGGCATGACTATTAGTGAGAGATGATGTGGATAGTTAGTGTGAGATGATGTAGATATCTTGCATGTGGAGACAGTTGCATGTGCAGATAGAACGACTTGTAGTGAAGATTATTTTGTAAGAGATATAATCAAAGTACATTCTTTTTTGCAAGTCTCAATGCAACATTCACCCCTATAAAGCCGGGAACAATAGTATTAAATTCTAAAATAAATACAGAAAAATACGAGCATATGTGTCATCTAGGACTTGAGCCATTTGGGTTCCACCATAATAAACCTAACTAGTCCACACATTACAGTGCACTTTACTTTTGTTACAAGTACTTTCCCCCCATTTAGAGAAAAATTCTAAAATGTGTTAATAACAAAATAACATCTCTACAGGTCCATAAAAGCATCACTATTAGAATATACTTTATGAAAAGTTAGTATAATTAATTTGATGTTTATAAATGTTTGCGAAAGATGTTTATAAATGTTAGTGCACCTTTCTATAAACTTATCTAAAGTTAGAAGAAATCTGACTTATGATAAAACTAAAGAATTACAATTTGAAAAATATGCATTGTAAATGAGATATTTAAGTTAAGAAAGAGTTAAATATGAATATATGTACAAATTTGGAAGAAAATTACATATTTCCTTGGTATACTTTAGAATCCAAGACTAAAATTTTATCAGAAAAATTCAACGTAATTAGCCATGGATTTATGGGTTTGTTGATGTGGAAAGAGATGGATGGGGATTCATTATTAGTACCAAACAGCCGTCAATGTCATGAAAATGCCGTTGAGCAGACTTGTGGAGGAGAGCATACATCACTGCGGCGACAAAAGCTAAGCTAGTAGCTTGGTCATACATGTCAATATCATATCATGGCACATATAGAGTACGGTTAAGCTAAAAGTAGCCATGAAACTTTTAGAAGGTTTTTGCACCGTAGGAATGTGGAACGAGAAACAAGACCATATTCTTCTATGTTTTCAGCTGTTAAGAGACTCAGCACAAGAAAAATACAACTAATAATATAGTCATTAGTAGCAAAATTTACAATGAAGCTTCACGTTTGCGTCAGTGATGAATCGATCGACAAAAAACTGGAGTAACAACAAACCTCGTTTGTTGGGCTTAGGCTATAATGGGCCTCATTTACGCCTGCCCGATAAACTTTTCAGCCCAGCTATGTATCTCTCTCCCCGCAAATAATGACAGGGATTTTCAGCTCCGGCGACGGCGGCCGGTGCTTCCTTCTTCGGCGTCGGCGATCACCGTGGTGGGGCAGCAGCAGCAGCTCCACCAAACGCCCCAGGTCAGGTCACCCCTCTCCATGTCCTCCTTTTGGTTTTCTTGTCAAAGTGTCAAAATCCTGGGGCCCTGAGCTTTCCTCCAAAACCAGTACTGACGGTTGGTCATCGTTTTCTCCGTTCCACACACCGCCATAGCCCATAGCAGAGGCGAACAAAAATGCCGCATTCCGCCGGCATAGCAACAGGAGCACATACTCGAGTGTGGTGTGAAGTGTGAACCTCTCGTCACCTTCCAGTGAGGCCAATGGCCAACCTACCTACCTAGGCCCTAGGGCCTCTAGTTCGTAGTACTTCGTAGGATATACTTGTGGCCACAGAGCAGAACCACCCAATTTTAACACAGAGCAGAACCACTCGATTTTAACACATAGCAGAACCACTCAATTTTAAGTAGCGTCCAAATCGACCAGGATGTTTCTCTTTCCTCCGGTCCACCAATTATGTTCAGTCAAATGTTTACTTATTTCTGTGTTTTTCTAGAGTTAATTCAGTTCAACTACAGTCACATATACTGGATCAAGTCAACAAGGCATGGGACAATATAATTAATTAATTAATTAATTAATTGAATGTTAGAATAGCTAGAACTGCAGCCTGTATTGTTAATCTTTTATGGAGGATGTAGCAAAGCCATGTGTCATGCTAATTATTACTATTTCCAATGTTTCTAGTGCTCACCATCAAACGTTAACAAGTTAGCATAAGCTACTATTCCAGGACACTTTACCTGTTATGAAGACTTTGTAGGATGTGTTTTACAGAGGCTGGGAATGGGATGGTACAGTTACAACAAAGGAAAGTTTAGATATTAGTACATGAACATTCTAGCCTGTGGGATTTTTTTTTTTTAGAAAAAGGAATTTATATTCTGGTCTCTGCAAAAGTTTTGAACACAATCTAGCATGTGGGATAGCATTTACAACTTTTAAGACATAATTTCTGTCCACTATTTACTTTCTGCACATCCATATTTTCCCCCTTATCACTAGTCTGGGAATGGGATGGTTACAACTACAACTCAAAGGAAAGTCTAATATTAGCACATCAATATTCTAGCATGTAGGACAGCATTTACAACTTTTAAGACATAATTTCTGTCCACTATTTACTTTCTTCACATCCATTTTCTTTGCTTATCAAACATATTATACTCTACAGGTAACATACTTGTGTCCCTTTCTTGTCACAACTCATGAAGCAGCAATGGCTATCTGCATGTGAGCGGATTGATGTACACCTTCAAAGGAGTTCCTTCTCATCATCTCTTCATTACGCCCATATATCTTCAGGGATCATCATAGAGGTAACCTCAAGTGCCCCTGCCATTTCAATATCTGCGAAATCTATCAAATATTCTGGCGTGCTTGGCACCATGAAAAAGTTTTCAAAGCTTTCATCCTGAATTCCAAGGACATCATTATGAACAGATGTTAAGCTGCTACTGCTTTGGTTATGGTTGGCAATTGGTGCACTATAATGTGTCGTCTCAACAACATATGGATGGATTATGTCATCCTTCTTGCAAATGTGCTGACCGTAATAGTCAACATCGAACAACCTTACTGTTCCAGCTCTTCCATCTGATTCCTTCTGTTGCACTGTCTTAGTTGCAAGACACCCTTGGTCTTTATTATTGGCACATCTATAGTAGCTCCTGATTTACATGGCATCATTATTATTATTTTGTTATACACAAAAGGCAAAATATGCAAAATAGTATTCATCTACATGATGAGAATATGTATGACTGCAATATTGAGCTATTGTATATGTTCACAAAGCTAATCATCCACACACATGAGAATCTGAATTCATTATAGAAAATATTATATATATGAAGTACATCAACACATATGTTTTATTACATACCTAGAATGCTTTGCTTTGGAGATCCATTTCTGTCCATACTTCCTCCATTGATATCCATCAAAGTGTGGTGCTTGTGTCACAACTGAACCTGTGTGTTGTGCATTCTTCCTAAGAGAAGGGGTAATTATTTTAAGCCACAGTAAATGATATATAAGTAAACATATATATATGCTCCTTTTGCTACATACCTTCTCTTATTTCCAATTTCTTTAGGTTCCTCCCCAACCTGTGACTCTCCACGTTATTCTTGCCACCTTTTCTTCTATATTTGATAAGATTGGCCTGTTTCTTATTGTTATCACCAAGTTCGAGAAAGGAGATAACCTTTCTTGAGGAACTGAATATATCTTGAAAGAGTTGCTGCGCAAGCTTCTCCTGGTTACTATAGGGATCAAGTATTGGTAGGATAAGGTCATGTAGGTCCATCACGAGAGACCTTTGGTGTTCAATCTCGTTGATCACCACTTGGCACCCACTATGAGTGGAAGATTCAAGGATGTTCATTTGATGCTTTCTATGTGGCTATAATAGTTGGACTTTGGAGCTAAAGGTGCTAGGTATATGCAGCTTTAGGCATCTATTTATACATGCAAGTAGCAGCACACGGTATGAGCATGCACAGTGGAGGAATGGACCATTTTTCAAATTTTCTCACTAGAAAAAGACTTGGGAGAGCACTGTCCCTATCCACAGTGGCAGAGCGTGAAAGGAATTCAGGAGGGGCTAATAGTATTAAACTTTTCTCTAATGTGCAACTCCCTTAGGAAAAAATTTTCCAAAGGCGAGGCCATGGCCTACTATATATGGCTTACACATGGCTCCACCAACGCCTATCCAACAGTAGTATGGTACAACTGAAGTTGTCATTTGCGTTCCTGGTTTTCTTAGGCTGATGCATAAATATACAAGATCTTGATTTGTTACATAATTGTCATTCAAAAGTACTACATAGTTATGTTACTATATGGTTAGATGATGATTACGAAAAGCCACGCTAGTGGTACTAGTGTTTTAAATTTGGAGGAAGACAAATCAGTATTAACTTAATTGTTTACCGGATGATATGGATTGACATATCTATATTAAGGTGGATTAATGCATAAAAAACACAACTGGTTTATTCATGTATAGAATATAATAGATGCATAAAAATTCATTTGTAAGATAAGTGTTGTCTCCATAAGTTATCTGATGTTTTTAAATGTATTTCTGTTTAGCTTGAAAATCGTCCATTAGATTGTTGTTGTTAGTTTTACTCCTGTGGTCGACAGTCTTGACAACCAAAGACTTTTGGCTAATCATGCAGGATTGACAGCAATGTCTACGTCCCTCACATGGCGCAGACATTCATGAAACGAAACATGTGGCTGTTATAGGGAGCAACGTTGCTGTAACTACACTGGCCATGGGACAGGGACATGCTTGGTTGGACTCTAATAATGGTAAATGACACCTAGTTATTTGGAAATGAATGCAAAATAAACTAGCTAGTTAATTTCATCTTTTACATAACAGGTGTGCTATGATGAAGTAGGTAATCACCATTTATCGTTGATTCAAACTTTAATCTTTGTGTAGACAAATCATTACATGAAATTCAATTTATGTTAATCTAATCCTCATACATGCATGAGAAAAGTATTGCTGGTACACATGAAACCTGTTGAATAATTAAAATTAAACATTAAGTGATTCTCAAAAGCATGTTGAGAACCATGAAAATTGCATGTTATGTGTTCAAAGATCTCAGATACTTCATAATATGAACATGTACTGATAGTTCCACTCAGACTAACCATAGCCTTTGTTGACCACCATATGCATCATTGTCACCAAAACAAGCGAACAAAACTAAGTGATAAGTGGTGAACCCTTCAGGATTCCTGAGCACCACATGAATGCCATACGTGTAAGCCAGACGTACCAATTGATTGCGACAAGAGATAAGGGAGTTGCTAGTTAAAAAGAATAGCGTTCAACAGTTCTTTCTCACATGCGCCACAGTTGGTGCGCGTGCACACCCATACACACACAAAAAAAAAAAAAAAACTGCTACCAGCCTGCCATAGAACTTACTGCCGATGCAGCCTACTTTGATACTCAAATCTCAAAATTAAACGCTGAAACATTTCCAACTCTTCACTTAAGGTATAGCTTATAGCATCAACTTAGCTGGTACAAGAAGGGGTAGATGAGCTTGACTACATAGGTAACAGTTGGCGCCAAAAACCTGAGGCCACTTGGTCCACTATGGCACTATCAGCATGGGGCGCTTATGGAGCAGAAGAAAAACTTTGTAATGTGTTTCCAAGGATTGTAGTAGCACAGCAGGAAGGACAGTTGGAGGTCATCCTTTCCTGGCCCAACCTTGAGGGAGGAAGGCTTTTGTAGGATTCTAGGATAAGCCCTAATAGGTGATTTTTATATTTATTAGCTTGCTTACCTACCCGCAGGTAATCAAGCACATGTAAATTTTACACAATTTTATAAACTAACTCCACCCTAAAATATAACTTAACCAAGCATTCAAAATATATCTCAAATTATAGGTGAATTAACTCTACAACTCCAATCACATGTTACCTAGTTGCCATTAGTGTTCATTGTCAACCCAACCACTGAACCACCAGGCTCAAATATGGTAAGCATAATATCTCCCTACTTTTAAGGGAGAGTCACATGTCTTTGCTTTCCCATAATATATTCTAGAGTTCCTTGAGTACTTTATATTTCAGGATGGAGTGAGTATTAACTAGAAATGAAATATAATCTTCAAAAAAAAAAAAAAAAAAAAAAAAAAAAAAAAACAAAACAAAACAAAACATTCCAACTTATAGATCATTGGATTTTGTTATTGTATCTCATATTTGTGTCAAAGTGTGACATATGCATGCATGGTTATTCTTTTGCTTGCAGATTCGCAGTTAGTACATTTAACTGTATTTTGGACAAGGATGATGCCCACAATGCTCCTTTCTTTAATGGTCACAGCTCAAGTTTCAGAATGACTTTGTCCATTAGCCTTTGTGCTGTTTATTTAGAAAATAACGTGTGCCATTACAAATGAATAACTCCTTAATCTCAATGACATGTTAGAGCTTAACTAAAACACAAGTAGCATATACCTAAGTTTACTACTTCCCATTCGCAGGATAGCTAGACATATGCATATGCTAGTTGATGTAGTTTACAGAGTCATTGTCTTGCTAGGATCCCGTCAGGTGTTTGGTATGCACGTGCATTGAGAGCATACAGGACAAACTAGTGGCGGCTGTGGGTCAACATACCAGTTTATAAATACTTCAGTGATCATCTTGTGGTTAGTTTACCTTTTTTTTTTTTTTTGCGAGGGGTTAGTTTACGGAAATATGTGTATAGTTGCTTCCTATTGCAATGCATGACTCTGATCGAACACATGATTTACATATTAAGGCTATACTGATATTCCAGCAATCACAAGGAGATATATTATTGCATTGTGAGAATCCAATACCTTCAGACTGGTATATGATTCGAACAAGTTCAGACAAATTGAGTCTGTTTAACCTACTCCCATACATTACCAATATACTTTTCAGTTTTTTTTTGGCCTTCCTCCCCATTCCTTGCCACCACGGCGCCACCCTTTGCCGCTCCCCACCCCAACCACATCATTCTCCAGTACTTCACTTTTCAGCCCTATTTCTCTTTTTCTTTTTATTATCTCTTTGTTTGCTTCCCACACTGTTCCTAAGATTTATTTCATATCATGTAGATAGATCACTATTTCATTCGATAGATATACCAATTATGGGGCATCACATTCGAGTCTCTTTTTTCTTTTACAAGTTGAAAATTGCACCCATACTATACAGCTGGAGGCTGTAGTAGACTCTCTCTCCCCATATGTGTATATTATTATACTCTATTTATTATCTCTCTTCATTCATACCATATCAGCTTATCATCGATATATATGTGTGAATTATCATGCTCCAAACCTTAAGAATGCATCCAACTCCCAACTGTCCAAATCCAAAGGTTCACACACAGTCATGTCGAATGGCTCATACATGCTGTTCCTTCTGATCAAGTTGGCAGATTTGTCGAGTGGCTTATTGCCATCTAGGGACGTCTCAGGGCCATAGGGATCTGTACAAATTGTTGATATGCTGGATTGGCTGTTTGGTTCAGAGCCATCGGTGCCAGAGTTGATGCCATTGTTATCCTTGCAAGTATGCTGGCCGTGGTAGATGACTGTGAACATCACGGGATGATCAGTGCCTGTGCTGTCATCATCTTGCTGTTGCACCGTCTTTGTTGCTTTACAGCCCTGTTCCTGCCTATAGACACATCTGTAGTAATTTCTGCATATATGTATATCGATTTAGTTACAGCCTATTATAGATTTGCAGCAATTAGGTTTCTGCACATGCACATTATTTAGTGATTATCGTTTTTCTTTCTTGCATAGCTGATGAACTTCGTTCGCTGCTAGCTCTAGTAATGAGTGAGCGCATAATAAGAGTGCAAGATCTGGTCTGCCTTGATATTATTAGTCACATGCATATGAATTTGTGTTGATTTATCTCTTTCTGATGAACCTTGCTAATTAATTCATACATCCCCGGGTGTGTTAAAGAGAAAGAAATCAATGAGTCTCAGAAGCACACCAACAAGGAGAGCTAGATGTCCCTTCAATTAAGAAGAAATTTTTTTACCTTGGGTGTCTTGATTTGTTGATTTGCTTCTGCCCGTATTTCCTCCACTGCCGCCCGTCATAGTGTGGAACGGGCGTTTCAAGTGACATCGACTCATCAAATCTCCTGCTCAAAATAAATTTAATATATTGGCAAATTAAAGAATCAAAATCAATGGAAAGCTTAATTCCATGCTCACATAATACATATACAGAAGCACTATAAACACACAAAAAAAGCAGTAGTTTTACACTTTTACTCATCAATAATTGGTATTGGAAAATGCATGCATACCTTCTCTTAAGCTGCTGCTGATGTGGTTTAACAACATCCTCCTCCTTCCTTATGCAGGCATCAGAGATAGACCTCTTCACTCTCTTCTTGTCATCAACCAGCACATCATCTGGTCGAACATCATCATCAGACTGATGATGCCGCTGCAGCTCGGCCATGGCCTTGCTGGAGCAATCCAGTATGCTCTGGAACATCTGGGCAACAAGCTCGTAGCGTTCGTCTGCCTGCTGCAGCACAGGGAGGACGATGGCTCGCAGCTGTGTCACCAGAGACTGCTCCTGGCGATCTCCTTCATCACTGACTGGTTGTTGTCATGGTGGTAATGGTAGTGCTTCATCTCTGCTAATTTCATTCTAGCTCGATCTGGTATATCTGAAGAAGGCTGGAGTCTGAAGAAATTATGGAGTGAAGCTTGTGTTCTCTAAACTGCAGTTGCCTTCAATATAATCCCTTGTGGTATATGCAGGTTCCAGAGAAGGAATAAAGGGAGGATTAAGGACAAGGTTACTACAAATCGGCTGTACTTATATATGGAAATGGCAGCATAAGTAAGTAATTAATTAACAACCAACTTGGGCTGTAATAAATAAAATGGGTTGTGCTTGCCTCACTGCCTGCATGCGTAGGCAAGAGTGGAGCACATGGAGATGGACAGGAAAGACTTTGACCTGGCAGCTACCGCCCCCTAATAGGGTTATGACATGAGTATGGAAATGAGGACATGGAGTTATGCGACAGTCCTTGTCAATGGCATTCCTGACACGTCGATTGGCTAATTTCGTTGTAGTCAAGTCGTTTGTGTTCACCAGCTACTGTCTTCTCCCAAAACAAACAAGCCTGGTCAGTAAGCAGTCGCATGCTCAGTTCTCACCTGACCTTTATTTTCATCTTTACTGCTCTGTTCTGTCCTGAAATGTCATTTTCAGTCCCTTGGAATCAAAAGAACAAGTGCTTGTTGGCGCATTGAGGTGTTTCTCCTTAAGAGCTAGTTTGAATAAGCAGGAATTGTTAATTTTAACTTCTGACCAGAAAAGTCTATTGTCTATAAAGGTTTTGCATCCAAGTTCAAATATGAATAGACAGGAATTATTCATTTTAAAATTCTATCCAGAAAAGTCTATTGTTTATAAGGGTGTTCTTTTTGCATCCAAGTTCAAATGTGAAATGAACCACAAATACTTGCATCCATATCAGCACTATCTGCATACTAGATGTGGGAAGACTAATTCAGTTTAATGTACATGGATATATTGCTCGAGCCTCTAGGCTGGTTAATGGCTATACAGAGTACATTTGGAGGGCCTATCCTAGATAAGATAGATATCGTGGAGGCTGGGATTACAATCAGTCCTAAATCTACCATAGACATCCGGCATAGAAGTATCCTAATATACTCAACACTAGATATTCATTCGCGACAAATTAAGAGGTAGAAAATCCTGTTACTTATGGCTTGATCAGTGGAAGAACAGAGTAGCACTTCTCCTTTGCCAAGTCCCGTACAACTTTTGTTGCAACAGGGAAACTTTGTTCTAACTCTTGAGCCATTTTCATCTCCTCTCTCAGAACAGGCATATCAGCAGTTCTAACTTCCAGCAGCTTGAGCAAAATCTTCAAATATTAAACCTGAATGACCAAACTGATAGCTGGACCTGGACCTACATCTGGAACTCATCCAACTTTTCAGTATCAAAGGCCTATAAGCAGTTAAGTTGGCAGAGATTGGTACACCCAAGCTTCTGCTGTCCATGGAAGAACTCCTGTCAGAACAAGCTCAAAGTCTGGTTGACTTCTCCTAAAAGACGATCAGCACCAGAGATCTTCTAATAAGAAGAAAAAACTTGGAACTGAAAGACTACAATTGCATTCTTTGCATTGGACCCACTGAAGAATCCTTGGCTCATTTGTTTTTCTTCTGCCCTTTTGCTATCAGTTGCTTGAACTGAGTTCAGGTCCAAACATATTATTCATCTTGGTACCTTCCAAAATCTAGAACTGATCAAGGAACAACTTCGGGTTTCCTTCTTCATGAAAGTTATTCTTATCATGTGCTGGAGTCTAGTAACGACTGTATCTTCAACCAGGTTCAGCCTTCATTGGCTCAAGCAAAGAGATTCATTGGCTCAGTAACCAGTATGCTTAATTATTGCAAACTAGCAAACAAAACATAATAATTTGACTAGGAGCCAAACATCCAAATGCTATAATCAGCATCTAATTAGTAGGAAGGGCACTTGTTCAGATTTTTCATATCAGTAATCCATTGTGGTGGGTGCTTCCATGCGAGATCATGCATTCCATAATATGAAAAGGAGAAATACTAAAATAGCATCAAGTCAATGGGTATGACTACACTATAAATTAGCAAGTACCAACAAATCGATATAAGAAGATATTATTCAATATGGGCAGCATAATCCTCTAGTAAGAAACACTTTAAGTTCACACAAAAATAATAAAAGGGTCATAGATGGATAAGTATTCAGTACCTAGGATGTGGGTATCCCTTAATGGTGGCTTCTGCCCATACTTCCTCCATGAGAACTCATCAGCTTGGATGTCTGCAACCTTGTTGCTTACTGCAGGGACTTTGATGGACATCCTTATCCTTAGCTTCCTGCAATTACATACAAGAAGGTGATTTTCAGAAACAAATTAAAAACCATAATGCTAGTTTCAGCTATAACCATGAATTACAACCTTTTCTTTGAACAATGGCACCGACTCCCGGTTGCACACCAACCACCCCCATTCTCCATAGCAGTGCACCTTCTCCTATGCACCAGGCCCAGCTCCGGTGTGCTAGCTATCTGAGAGCCACTAACTAGCTGGAACGGCCTGCATCTAGGTCCCCGTGCTTGCGCTCGTGTCGTCTCGGAGGAGCAAGCGCCCACAGCAATCTGGCGTCATGGCGCGTGTTAGAGCCCTCGTGCTAGGGTCGCGGCGGCAGAGCAGAAGCCCGTGGCCGTCGGAGCTGCGCACCCGCGGCGAAGCGGCTGAGCCCGCGCTCGCATCGCGGCGGCAGAGCAGGTGCCCATGGCCGTCGGAGCTGCACGCTCGCGTCGCAGCGGGGAGCTGCGCGCGGCAGAGGCGGAATCCCTCCCGTCCGCGCCCGGCGGCCTGGAGAAGCCGTGGCGGCGCTCCCGGCCGTGGCCTTGGAGCCGCGGCGGGCGCAGCCCGCTGCGCTCGCGTCGCGGTGGCGGAGGCGGTGTGGCTCCAGTCCGTGCCCGACGTAGCCGCGCTCGGCTGCACTCCCACCGGCGCCCGGTGAAGCCGTGGCGGTGCTCCTGCCCGTGGCCGCGGAGCGGCGCCCGGCGGAACCCGCGTTGGCGCTCGCATCTCGACGGCGGAGCAGCGCGCAGCGGAGGCGGCATTCCTCGGTTCCGCGCCGGGCGTAGCCGCGCTCGGCGGCGCCCCCTCTCGATGCAGCGGTGGAGCGAGGGAAGAGGTCCTCGAGGGCTACCGGCTTCATGGCCGGGCTGGCGGCGGCGGCCTCAGGCATCGCGAGGTCAGGGGCGAGCCGAAACGGACTCCGTAATGCAATGTAAATGAGGCAGTAATGATAACGCTTAATAAATCGGGTGTCGATCAGCTGCACGAATCTCATGACGAATCGGATGGTAACTGTTGGGGGGCGCACACGTGAGGGTGTCTATCCAAACATTCGGCCTGCAGGTTCCGGCGGAGGTAGTCGCGGACGAGGCTCGCGTCTGGGGGTAGAAGACGTCGTCGCCCTTGTAGAGGGTCTCGAGGTACACTGGTACAGGAGGACGAGCTTCTGGACCTGGAGGTCCTCGCCCGCGCAGGGAGGACGTTGCGGAGGATGATGGCGGGGAGGTCACGGAAGTGGGAGGTGTCGCCGCTGATGATGAGGGCCAGGGCTTTTTTTAGAGTTTAAGGGGGTTAACCCGGCCTTTATTGATAAAAGACCAAACATTGAAGTTCAGTACATCGACAGCTCATAAGCGCCCAAGTTTGTTTCACCCACGCAAAACCACTCGAGAGAGTTCTACCAACTCTGGGATGACACCAAAACACCATCTACCCCTATTACATGTTCAAGCCACCTTCATTTGTGAAGTCGATCCACTTGCCTTCCTCCTTCGCTTTCTCCAGGTTCTCGGTGAGTTTTTGAGCACTTCATCGGAACCAATTTCACCCAGTCGCCGGTTGCTTGGTACAGCTAGCGATCGGCATCATTGTTCACCGATCAAGCCGAGGCAGCCTCGGTGGACTTGATGCCGGGGTATTGACTTGGTCAAGCACCTTTGGTACTCCACAGTTTTTCCTTGGGACATAGAGAAACCCAATTCTCCGGCATGCCTACTACCCACAGTAAGCACTGACCATTTCTCCAGGCTCCCCTGAAAACACAATGAGTTTCTCATTTTTCATAACCCCCATAGGGCTGCAACACTAAAAACATTGATCACAGTATATTTTTTTCTTACTAAGCCATTTTGTTCCTACAGAAATGAAGTCTACACCAACTTGTAATCCAAACACCTCAGACATATCAATCCAAAGCTATTTGGCAACAGCACAATCAAAAAATAAGTGAGAAATGGACTCATGTTCAGTACAGAACAAGCAAGTCTTATCCTCCACCTCTCTTCTAATTTGAAATTAATGACTCTGTACAGGAATTGGGAGGAATATATTCCATTTGAACTAAACTGCCAGACCAGCTCATCATTTTCATCAGAGACCTCTACAGTAGAAGCAATTTGTACTATCTCTAACCACAGATTGTATAATCTCTCATCTACACATCTCCTAAAGGTACATTTCAAGTTAGAGCCATCCCACAACTCAGCAACTGTGCTAGCTTTTTCACTAACTAAAATATACACCTCCCCATACTGGATAGCTAAGCTTGAGGTACTTACCCAAACATCCTCCCAAAATTTGCATTTTCTTCCATTTCCTAACTTCCATCTATACCCCATCTTAGGCTGGAGAAGCAGCCCAAATCATACCTTTAAAGAGCGTGAAGCCCCAACGGTAGAACTATAGAAAATGTTAGGTTTTTCAGTTTTGTATTTATAGTCTAAGAATTGTTTCCACAGCATCACCATCCAGGTTGTATCTCTTAACCCAGGAAATGAGGGCCAGGGCTTGCTTCAGGGCCATGGCCTTCGCGGCGGCGTCGCCGTATTCGCGATGGGATTGCTGTTGTCACAGGGAACCAGGAACGTGCAAGGCTTCGAGCTCATGGCCACCGGTCGCCGGTGCCGCGGGTGAGAGGAGTGGGGGCTTGTTCTTGCGGCGGCGGCGGCATGGATGGGAGGAGAGGGTGCTTTTCGTGCGAAAAAAAAGATAGAATCTCTTGCATCGCACGGCCCGTAGAGGCGCTACAAGGATGTTTGAAGTACATTGGTGACAGAAATGAGTAGTGTTTTTTAAGTTCTGAACCATTAGATTTCAATAGGTTGGTTGGCCTGTGTTGGCATTTATTTTCATCCGTCTAAAGAAGATAACATCGAATTTTACTATAATTCTATAATGCACTAGTGGAGTACTTTGGTAGAAAAAGTTCAATCCACATTCTTCACATGTATTAACTCGCTATTATAAGGAGAACTCAGGTGACCATCGAGCCAGTTAAGTTCATTGAAGCTAGTCTCAACTCGCAAGCTCCACTTCAACATTGAACTATAATAGCGCAGTATATAGTATGTTCAGATTCGCTACTATTTCAATAGTAGAGCTAGCAGAATGACCAGGCAGATTAAACCTTATGTCAGGAATTTCGAACAAGTCTACCAGAGTCTACCAGATAAAAGAAACTCCAGTGCCATTCCTCACGTCATATTCAAACACGAAAATATGGGTTCACTAGAATGGTTAGTGCGGGCAGTGTTGATTATTTGTATCCACCCCAGAAATTTTTTTGTAAAACTCTCTTCTACTTAATGCAATGATGCAAAAAAAAAGTCTACCAGATAAAAGAAACTCCAATGCCATTCTTTCACATCATATTCAAGCACAAAAATGTGGCTTCAATCTGACAGTAAAGAAACAGGGCACGAACATCTCTATTGGCACCTGTAGGTTGGGTCCCTGTGCCCAGGACGGCACAGGAATGTTAGCTGCCTCCAACGCCACATATAAACTTCACATGGCGCTCGGGGAAAAAAAAAATAAAACACACACACCGAGCGTCCACCGACCACGGCGAACTTACGGGCCACCCACCAAGAGAAAGCATCACAAGAAATGGAAGTACTCGATGCATCTGGACTGGCCGATCGGTAGCAATGTCCTCGGCAGAGAACCCATGCTGCTTGATGAAGCTCTTGCTCCTGAAAAACTGTCAACCTCCATCTTGACCGGTCTGTTACTGGTAGGAGAGGGTGATGTGGCGGTCCACTGAAACTGGCTTGCATAGGCGCTCATCTCTGGCTTTTGACTGCCTCTGAAAGAATGTTTGCTCGGGGACTGTGGCTCGTCTCTGAAAGAATAATGCGGGCTGAAGCAGATCGACACCGCTTTGCTCGAGGCCGATTGCACGCCAGTGTCTCTCGTGCTTCCTATGGGATTTGAGATGCTGATGCAGGTGTGATGGTTGAAGTAAGTGACACAGAACAATGGTGGGTCGCTTGTGTCCTTCTGTTGGACTTGCTTTGTAGCCGGGCACTTCAGGTCGTTCTTGTAGGTGCATCTGTAATAGAACCTGAAAACAGGATGTCATGTACTGAAATCTCACTTCGAAGGGAAAGAGGTGAATTACTGGCCAAAAATGCTAAGGACAATCTAAATCCTTTCACCGATTGCTTAGTGATTACAATAGGATAACTTACTCCTTACTAACCAAAATATATAAACACTTCCCATTTCTTGGTTTCGTAATAATAAGTACATCCAGGTCTTCCACTAATGATATTAGTCATGTCCTTTGCCCCTCTAATAACACTTGGTCTACCTAAATTAGGCAGAACAGCATTGATAAACACCTTTGAGACATCTTCTACCTCCACTGCTTTTAAGGAAAATAAACAAAAGTTCCCATCTGTCAACATGCTCTTAGTGGGCTAACAAGACACTGCATTCCAATCACTCTCCAGCAAAGTTCAAAGAAAGGGTAGTGGAGACTGTTGGCATTCACACTAGTGTTGAAAATTGGGTTCGAGACAAACAACGCTAAGAAAATGATGGAACTTTTGGTTGTTAGTGAAGTATAAGATTTGATTATTTGAACAAGTTGCAAATAGCAGGTAATAAAGGTGGCATGTGGATCGTATATTATTATATTCGTATAGGAAGGAACACATTACAAGTTATTATTTGTCTAGTTGAGTTGTCAAAAATTAAGAGTGATCGGTACTGTGAAGGTTAGTTTCCTACCCTTGTAATCGTTACATAAACAATTTCTTTCTTTCAATCAACCAACCTATATATGGTAACAAAATGGGCATTCCTCATTTGCCATTGTAATTTTTTTAGAGAGGTTCGGGGGGGATAACTTATCCCCACCTACTTTTATAAAATCCACAGATGCCGAAAACCGGTGGGTGGAAGTGGGTGGTGCAAAGCACCTAGTACGAGATTGACCGCGAAGGTCGAAGAAATACATGGAGGGAGAGAAAGAGATTACAACGACACCGAATAAAAACAACAGGCAACACAAAACAACACAACAAGGGTAATACTAGACGAAGCAGAAAGACGCCAGCCGATCTTCAACTTGTGCCACCCGTCGAGCAGCATACTTGCCGTTTCACCTTGGCCTTTGTGCTCGGCACCACTCAACTAAGAGCAGTGACGAACCCGCAAGCCGTGGCCCTTGTGCTCGGCACCACTCAGCTAAGAGCAGTGGCGAACTCGCAAGCCGTGGCCCTTGTGCCCGTCGACACTCATCTAAGAGCAGCGGCGGGCTCGCAAGCCGTTCCCATGTGCCCAGCACCACTCAGCTAAGAGCAGAGATGAACTCATAGGCTCGGGGATCACCGGATACAACGACCTCCTTAAGAATGATGGAAACACCTCCATATGTCACCATCAAGGAGAGCGTCGACGAAGCAGAGGCGCCAAAGGAAGACACTCGTTGAAGCAACGTCAACGGCTAACAGTCAGGCCAGTCAACCCAAGAGAGGAACAAGAGAAGGGGTGACACACACCAGGAAGAGAAGAGATACAAACAGAGCTCAAGGTACTTTCACCGCAGGTAGTAGTGTAGAAATCTTCGGCGACGCCTCCATGGAGGGGCATGACGCTAGGTGCGCCACCGTCGCCGGACCGGAGCAAAGCCGGATAGGGCTTTCGCCTAGATTCCGCACAAGCTCAGCATGCTGAGCTCAGCTGACCACTACCACAAGCTTCCGTGCAAAAGACAGCTGATGGCCGAGGAGCAATATCGACGCCTCCAAGGAGGTGAACGGCGCCTGATGGCATCGCCGTCGACCGTACAACTCGTGCTTGGCTTTCGCCTAGGCTCCCCAAACCATGGCATGTGGCCCCGGACCAAGTAGTGACGAAGTCGTGGCCAGCATCCAGACACAGCAACCACCGGGCAGCTTGCCCCCTCGGGGCGTGGCTGTCAGCTTGCGCCATAGCAGCCTGCTTGCTTGCGTGTTGACGTCCACGGCAGCTTGCTTGCTGCCTGCTTGCCCCATGGGCCGTGCGGGCGACGAGCATCCCGTCATCGTCGACGTCGTCCGCCCGCACGCCAGGCGTGCCAAACGCCGTCCACGGAGGCCGCCGGAGAGCCACCACGCGCTGGATCCAAAAAGGGCGAACCTGATGACGCACGGGGGGCCTAAAGCACGCGACGTCGATGGCCCGCGCCGGAACCGGCCGCGGGCGTCCCGGAGCAGGCAAGCCGCCGGCCGCCAGCGGAGGTAGCAGGCGCGCGGTCGCTCCAGTCGGGCGGGCCTCCCGCCGCGCGTGTCAACCAGTCTCCACCGCCAACCTCCCGTCGCGCGCGCCACCGTGGAGTCCGCGTTGGGGGCGGCTATCGGGACCCGGCGCCGTCGCGGGACGCGGGGACGCCCACCGTTGGGCGAGGCCGTGGCGGCGGGGATCCGCCCGGGCGGATAGATTCGGGGACGGGGCATGATGGATCCGGCCATAGAGCACACGGATCCGGCCCGTTGGCCGGTCATCTTGCTCGGCTCCGGCGCCGGAAGTTCTTGAGCTCGAGGATGTTGGGGGGGGGGGGGGAGTGGAGGTGGTTGCTGTGGGGGGTGTGCCTTGTTGGGCGCCCCCCGCTGGCCGCCGCCACCGCTAACTGGGTGGGCGGCGGCCGGGCAGCTCCGGTGGGGGCTCGGGCGGCGGGGTTTGAAATCGCCTCGAGTCGCCCTGTACGGACGACGCGGAGGCCTCTCTCCTCACTCTTTTCAGCCCTTTTTATTAGACTTACAGATTACCATGCCCCCATTGTAAAATTTTACAGTTCATTATTTGTCACTGATGTCTCAATGACATGGGGACCACCTGTGGCAGATAGAGGATTATGCAAAACTGTAATGACAACAAAAGGATTTCTTGTCTACTTTCTTAGGAGTGACTAGTAGACAAACACAGTTTTTTTTATATATCCTCCATCAAGAGGTAAACAAACACATAATGGACTGGTCAAGATTTGTTCCCACAAAACTGCTGTAACACACTTCATTTAAGAAGAAAATTACTGTATTAGATATTAGGGATTAGAGATAGGGAACATGCATAGTTCATCTTAACTTATTATTATACTACTGGAAGCCATTATAGAACAGAGGTGCTAGAAACTAGGAATTCTTCCAGGTAAAACAAGGCATGCAAAGCTTGTTCCTAAATTAACTCCAAAGATTTGTGGTAACGTCCCTCAGTTCACCCAGTAACAGGTCCTTCCAACATATTCATTACAGAGCTAGTAATAACCAAATTTTCAATTCTCAGTTCTAGTAAGAGAGGTTCTTTCCACACAAAGGTGGTGTATGGATGGACTGAAAAAAATATTTGGAGAACAAAACTCTATGGCAAGGGGATGAAGAAGTCAAGAGGGGGTATGAACCTTGGGAAGTTGGAGTTGGAGAGCTTCTTCTCGCCATACTTCCTCCACTGGTGCCCGTCGTCATAGGGTGCATATGTGTCTGATGTCCAGATGCGCTCCTCTTTCCTGTCGATATTTTTACAGAACAGAAATTGAAGATAAGGGCATCAAGAGTGGAACTTATGAAGCCAAACAAAATTTGCAGCAGAACTAAGCGTACCTGATTCTTTGCTGCTGGGCTCTGGCAGCCTGATGGGAGTGGGATCCCATGTCGCTGAGATAAGTAGGAACAGACTCGAGAGCCATGGCGAGGAGAGAGCAGAGAGGCAGCTGGCTGGACGGACGAAGGAGGGAGGAGAGCAGGAGGCGTTTCTTGGTGGAATGGAACTCAGCAGCTTGCGCCTGGGACTTGGAAGAGCTGACCACCTTTATTTATAGAATTAAACAACGACGGTGCTCGAAGCAGGAGCATTGCTCAACACTAGCACACGTCACAGCACCGCAATGCATATTTTATTTTGTCATCCTCTTGAACAAAGCCACGTCCTGTTTATTGGATTATTGCAACCAAATAAAATTTACAAGAACTAATATCCTTGAAAGCAAAATACAGAATATCTAAGAGTACATGTCACGCTTTGTTCATCATCTATGCAACAAAATTGAGCAAGCACATTGAGAAAATATCATGAAACCTATGAGAAATAAGAGTTTCTATGTATTCCTTTTTATTTTATCCCTAGGTGTCAGTCAAATAGTTTCAGGAATAATGTTAGTATCTGTAGGCAATAACGGAGAAGAGCCCACCACATCTGACTAACTTATCAGCAGAACCCATGTGCAAGAGTACAGCTTGCTCAAAGCCCTGACTCTGCATTTCTTTACATTTCTCAAGACTCTCATTGGTCTTATATTACTTGTTAAATAAAAAGGAGGCACAACTTTATTACAAAATCTTGGGTTTGGTGGGTTCAATTCCCACCGGCACAGGCTAGCATAGGGAGGAAATAAAGAACTTATAATAGTACATCCCTTTGAACAAACTTTCACCAACTAGTCATTTTCAATGCAGTCTCAAGAGGCAAGAGAGAAGCATAAAAAAATGAAGATAAACAACCCTGTCAGCATCTCCTGATTAAGTAGTATTAGTTATCATGCTAAATTGCTAATGACCTTATGGGCAGAAAACAAATGCCCTAGAATATGTTGAAAATGACATGCTTTAAATATTTATTTCCAACTTGGAATAATGATAAAATTTAAATCAATTGGCTGGTTGTAAGATGCTTCAATGCTCTTCCAAAACTTAAATACACTGCTGCTAGTGGAGCAGTGAGCGATTTTTCACTTTTGAGTAGGGCTTCCCTTTTAGTGTAACTTGTAGCTAGTTTATAATTATCACCCGTTTATGGATTTTGCTTCTTATTATAAATACATATAATGAGTTTATTATTGTTACTTCCTTTTTGTGTGTGAATAAACTCTGTTTTGACATTGGAAACCAAACTAGCAGTGATATACTAATGTGCAAAGTCCTTAGTGTGCCTATGTTTCTTATGTAATTACAAAAATGATATCTCTTTCTTATGAAACCTGAAAATTTTCTCTTTTTTACTATTTCATCATCTAGCAGTTTAACTTCGTGCACTAAATGTGATATTACGTTGTTGATTAACACAGATCAATATAAATATAAACACTTTGTACTTCAAAAAGTATTACACCATGATAATATTTTAGTCATTGAGATAGTGGCTATAGAAGTAGCCGCATCATCTCGCAGATTATTTTTTGCAGAATCAGCCGACCAAGTTGACTTTCTGGTCACCAGGTTCAAACTGTTAAGTCTAGTTTATTTGCTACAAACACATCCAATATAATACACAGACAAACAGCTCACCCAACTACACTTTATTTCCTTTCTTCTCTTATGCTATGAAGGAGGGTCTCTTGCATTAATACCAAGCCATTGTCTGTAATGCGGTAGTACATGCCTAGTCTCAATCAAGACTGAGGGGAGGTACAAATGGGCAAATTCTAAATCCCAAATACTTCCTTCTTCAGAAAACAAAAAATACTGCCTGTTCAAAGGAACGGAAGACACTCCTTAAAAAAACGAATGTTCCCTGAATATGCATGGTTTCGTCAGAAGTGTCAGATATATTTGGAAACTGAGGGAAGAGAGAACCCTTGGAATATAATTCTCCACTCTACACTAAGCCTTCAGAAGTTATTAAATTACCCTTTGCATCTAAATTGGGTAAACGGCCAACTGTTTACATAAGTAATGTTTCGAGCCATTTTTCAGGAATGGGTACTAAATGAAGGTTGAATGGCAAAACTAGCAAAAGATAGAACAGTCCGAATACAAAGCCAGTTCCATGGCTCGGGTTAGTTTTCTGTTACATAGCTGCCCTTTGCAAAGGCCGAACAGCCAAACCTGAGGCTACTGATGTGTTACCTGACAAAAGGCTAAAGCACCAGCCCTCACCCAAACACGGACTCTGGTCTACAACCTCCTGGCTGCTAAAAGGGTCATAAACAAAGGGAGGGATGCTCTGGAAGGACCGAGCATCCTTGATTAGATAACTAGAGATTAATGGGGGACCTTAAAACAAAGACTATATCAACCTAGTCGATCCACTATATCTGCAAATTGATGCTGGTACATGGTGCTCCCATGTGCTGCTGCACTGTTTGCGACGAATCTTGCTGCTTATATATGTAAACAATTTTCTGTAACATATGGTACTAGGGCGGTGGGATGGTTCCTGGAAGCTAAGATCAATTGAGAGGTGAGGTACTACCTGGGATTGAAGTTGGACAGTGCTATCTTTTGACAGCTGATGGATCTGTGTAGCTAATCTTTCTTATCTGATCTTTTTGACAGCACATTAAAGCTAAAATAATAAAATAAAACCAAGGAATATATTATACCATTCCTCCCCCCTGGTAATCTGGTACCATTATATCAGCACCGGAAACATCACAATTGGATGCCATGTAATAATATCGCGGGTTCTAATTCTAACCGCGCACACTGAATTTTAACCCTTCTTTTTAAGCAAATGGTATCTTGTGTCTGACTCCGCGTAAGGAAAAGAATTTGTGCTCAAAGGCGATGAACGCCGCACTCGAATAATATTATTGCTTTGATGGATAATGATAATATATACCACCATCCCCATGTGTAGGAAGGAGTCAAGTAGTGTCTGATGGGAAGACAATTTCGCTGTCAGATCAGCTCAGGTGTTGAATTCGTTCAGAATTCCTAGTTAATTAGTTTGTACAAGGAGCAGTGTCAAGCAGCTTAATTATAGTTAGGGACACGGCATCCTTCACAAAGTTTGCTGGTGCTAGTAATAATCTAATCTAATGTATCCTGCAGGCTGCTGCAGCAGTCCAACAATATTATATTTGCAGACTTGTGGACTTGTGGTTGCAATAGGGGATAGTACTGGAATGGTTTGGGTGTTGTCGGTGAGAAAAAACAGAGATGGATCATCGATGGGGATGGGCTGTTAGCATAAAATCAAACGAGATAAGTTTAAGAAACGATCAAGAAACGTGCTAATTCGCATGAAACGGTGTTGGGTATATACACTGGCCACTGTACTAGATTACGACTCTCAGAAGTCAGAACAAGAACACCTGCAACTAGAAGTGAGTGGCAAATTTATAATGAAGCTTCGTATGTGGTGAATAAGAATAATCGATACATGGAAACTAGCTGAAACATAGCAAATGCGTGCATATGGAAATTTGGAGAACTCGCCAAACTATGCTGTAAAACAAGTCCAAATTACTGGTTGCCGGGCGCAGGCACCTGGAAAGCAATCCGTCCAAAGCAAGAAGGCGCGCGCGCTCACAGACACAAATGCGCCATCGGACCCCGTTCACGTCGGCAGCCGGAGATGGTCGGCCATTACGGGGGAGATCGATCATAATCAGTGGCTGGCGACTGGCCGGAGTTGGGGAAGGAGGCGGCGGGACAGATGCTGTGCCGGTCCTCGGCTATGGCCGCCGCCTCCAGATGGGCATCAACCATTTTGTTGGGCTTGGGCCTCACTTGGGTTGCTGGACCAAATCGGCACTCATGGGCGGCTGTGAATGTGATGAACCAGCCACAATGCATGAGGCCCATGTTTGGATTGAGCCTGCAGGTCCCCAGACCAATTTTCTCAAAAAAAAAAAGGGTCCCCAAACCAATCCAATCTTTATGCAGCTTTCTATAATACTATTAACCCCACCACACTCATACATAACACTCCTAATAAACAGAAGATACTGCATCTGTTTTACTCACAATTACCTGCCAAAACCATTTCTATCACTTACCATATTATTTGCAAACGACAAACTTTGAAAATAATCAGTATGTACACACCGAGCTCGGCAGTGGGTTTTGTCAGAAATTGTCCAATTTCCAAACTCTCTTCCATATATGAACAGACACACATCTTTAGGTTTTATGACTTTTTACAAGCTCAAAAACCATGATACACACTACACAGGCAGGCCGCAGGCATGGAATGCCCACCGTTATTCTCGCAAAGCGCGACGCGCGGCACCGACTAGTTCGACTTGTATTTACAACGAGCAACATCTGGCGAGAACAAGCCTAACAATGGGACCCTCATTCTTTGCTGTTGGCCTCAAGTGCCTGGAATACGTCCGAGCGAGTCACAATTCCTGTTACCATCATGAAAGGTAAAGATTATCATGTGAGCATCATTTGCAGAATCAGAGTAAGAACAGGGGTGTCACAGGAGGAGCAGGATGGGTTGTCTACAAAAAAAGAAGGGTGGGTAATTTTAACTAGGTATATTTTCAGGCAAAAACAAACATCTGGATAACAGGTTCCTGAATCCAGATCAACTATATGTTTAGCTTCCACCGAAAGTTAACTAGACCACTAGCATTGTCTTGTATCTTGATTGATGAAACCTTATTGTAGAGTCTTACAGACTCACAGTTTGCACTTAATTTGTCAAGGGCATGTTGCAAACCCAAAACAGAGCTCTTATATAACAAAGTAAAACAGTATTCTCTAGGGCCACCAACTAAAACTGCAATGCTGAAAAGTTAAGCTGCTCTATTTAGATATAGACTTTATTTATTGATGTACTCCTAGTGCCAAAAAAACAACGTAGTCAATCTGGAAACAAAACCTTACTGGTCACTTGCTGCTGTTCATTCACAACCGGTATCCTGTGAACCTTCTCCTTAAGCATTAGTGCTGCAGCTTCTGCTCACATATCCAACAATTTGTTAGCAAGTTGTTGTAACAGCTTCAAGTGGTATTAGGGTAGAGGGGAGTAAAGGTTACCCAAGACCGTCTTCTCGGGTGTCAGGGTTATCGCAGGAGATGACATGACTTCACTTACAGTTGACTCCATCTGCATCGCGGCAACAAGCTTGAAAAATTAGTTCATAGTTTGCAACCCAAAGATATCGGAAATGGCTACATCTTCTTTAACATGCTCTGAGCACAGTTTTCATTAAAGAAATATTTATTTATCCCACTAGGAAATGCGTCTCAACAACTAGGGCCATACAGGCCTGGGGTTGAGCTGTTTATAAATGTAACAGTATTAAAGATACCAGTCATAGAACAAGTGCGCTAAACCCCACAAAAAGAACCTAATGTAAATGGGAGGAATTCTCATGTCTTGTTTAGGTGCAAGTTGCAATATGTGATGAAAAAGAAACAGTACCAAGCCTCTCTTCAAACCAAAATATATCAGACAAACTAAGAAAAAGAAATTTCTGATAAGAAAGAAAATTCAATTGGATTCTGAACATCTGACTGCAAACAGGCTAACATCTAAATTACCTTTATATCTATGCTTTTCAGAAAATACTTTAAATGTTTCAGGACAGGGCAACTTTTAAAGCAGGTAAACTAATTTGTACAATATAATATCATACCACTAACCGAATCATTGCAAATCTCTTGTTGGAGGAACAATCATAATATGCCCATTTAAGTTAAATTTTCTAGAGACCAGAATTTTTACTAAGCTCAAAAGTTTAGGATTGGACCACTTGTTTATCTTTTCTGTATGTTGCTCACATTAGCATGTCTGACAGTCACACAGCAAACATCAGACATGCCACAACCCTTGATCTTGGCTTTGATCATAACCCCAAGGATTACTTTGGGTTCCATGTTCATGTTTGTGGTTCAGCCCAGGAACTCTCAACAGGTAGCACAGTAGCTCTAGCATCCAAGTTAGTTGAGATACTAACAGTAACTGAGTAGTTTTTTTTTTAATAACAAACCGAGTGGAAACTAGATCAGGAGCTCAGATCCAGACATTGTGGTCCTCCAATTAGTGATTGGTATCGTTATCCATCCCCGTTTTTCATAATTCATAATTTGATAAATGATAACTCTACATATAGGAACATTTTCCAATTAAGCAATCAACAGGCATAAGAAATTGACAGGCAACAAGGAGAAGGAAGAGTCAATGAACCCACCCCGTTGGGCGCCTTGGTCTTGTCCTTCTTGGAGATCACGCCGACGCACCTGCCGTCCTCGTCGACCACGGGCAGGCCGGAGTAGCACTTCTGGAACAAGGCGTCGACCTCCGCGAGCCGCTGCCCCGGCGCGGCCACCTGCACGGGGCGCGACATCACGTCCCCGAGCTTCGCCGCCGGGCTCATCTGCCACCCAGCCAAGAACGAACAACCAATTCATACCGAATCCGAGATCGGGTTGCGCCCCAGAGAAGATCGGAGTGAGCGTGCGTACCTTGTCGGAGGTGACGATCTGGGACTCGAGGTAGGCGCGGAGGTCGGCGTAGCTGGCGAGGAGAAGGCGCCGGGCCACTCCCCGGACAGGATGCCCTCGGGGTTCTCGTCGATGGCCGGGCCTGGCCGCACGTCGTCCAGCGCGGCGGACGCCACCAGCGCCGCGCCACGCCCGCGCCCGCGCCTGCCCAGAGCGGCCGCCACCGGCACCGGCGCACGCCGCGGCGCCACAACTGCCACGGCGGACGGAGGATGCACCGGTGGGATGGCGAGGGCCGCGGCCTTGACGGCGGAGGCGGGGGCGGGGGCGTAAAGCGCGGACGCCATGGGTGGAAGGTGGCCGGAGCTGTTGCCGGTTGGCGCTGGACCGTCGTCGTCTGTGGCGTGCACGCTTGCTGCGGCGGACACTGCTCGTGCTTGCTGGTTGCGGCGGGCTGCCGTACGCCGGTGCAGGTGCGGGGTCAAGTAGGAGCGGAGGTGGAGGTGGAGTGAAGTGGGGTGGAGTGGAGAGTGTGGTGGAAACTGGAAAGCTCTGGAAGGGCGCGTGGCCCACTCGCAGGCGGCCACGCGTCTCTCTCCGTGTGGGTTGGTCTCTGTCGTCGTCTTGTGCGGTTTGGTGGACGTGCACGGTTGGTTAGTTGACCTGCCAGGGTAAACGGTATAATAAACCAAATTCCATTTTCACGGTCGTTCGTTTCCAACGAACGATCCGCGGCGCGCTCTCTTTCCTTTTTTCCCGTTTTCTTTCCTTTTCTGTTTGTCACGTGAAACGTCGTTCCTTCCCGTTCTCCACCTCAAAAAAATCCCCTCCTCCTCCACCGGTTCATTTCCTCGCACGCAACCTTATCCCCGACCCTATCCTCCTCGCCGGCGAGTCCCGCTCCAGCATGCTCCTCGCCGGGCTTCTTCCCTAGGCGGCTGCCGCCGGCTCATCGGCTCCAACCCTAGGCGGACGCCGGGGCTCCCATTTCGGCGAACCCTAGGCGGACGCCGCCGGCTTCACCTGCTGCGGTGCCGTGCGCGGCTCCCCGCGCCGGCGGCGACCTTCATCTCCACTCGACGGCGTGGATCTGGACGAGGGAGGATGAGCAGTTCGGTTCCTCGTCCGAGCGGGGCCGACCACGCGAGGTGCCGAGGTAGTCGTCTGATGCAGCAGCGGCGGTCCTCTTCCCGCGGAGCTCCACCTCCACCGGCCGGCCCGAAGAGCAGGACCCCGGCAGTGCAGGTGAACGCAATCTCTTTCTCTATCCGTATTTCCCCCAACCCCAACCCACGTCGATCGATCGTGCTCGTCATCAATGTAGTGCCGCGGTTGTTCGATCCGGTGTTTCGGGATCGTGATCGCCATCGATGTAGTGACGCCATGGCCGCGGCGTCGTGCTAGTGGAATGCGTGCGCCAGGTGCGGATCTTGCCAGGGGTGCGTTCTACTGGTGTGCTGCCTGTGGCCAGAGCCCCAGAGCTGGTGCCAGCTTACTCTGTACTAGTTTGGATAGGGGAGCGGGTGCAAGGTGTTTGCGGAAATGCCGAGGCCAGTGAGAGCCTTCCTCGGTATTGCCAGCGCCTCAACTTGTTATTGACATGGTGATATTGCTTCAGTATTTGTTGGTCTAGTCCTTCAGTATTTCTTAGTAGTATTTTGGCATTTTGCAGTCCTTAGTGGTTGATCTGGTGTGCTTCATTACATTTTAACATTAAAAAATCTCATAGCCTCCAGTAGTATTCAGTATACACACTCTTTCTGTCAGTTTTCGTAGTTCAGTTTTCGCACTCTTTTATTCAGTACAATATCTGAAACTTGTATTCAGCATGAGCTAATATACTAGTTGCCTCCGGGAGCTCATCATGAGCTAATAAAAGTAACACTTTATGATTCTTGCCTACACATTTCTTTTTCTTTTCAGTAGTACTCAGTGAATCTTTCTTTTTCAGTAGATACATGCATTCAGGAGTATTAGTATTCTCATCCGTCACATTCAGACATACAGAAGAGCAGAGATTACTTACTGCTAAATAAAAGAGTGTTTCCATCTTCTTCCTATTATTTCCATAGCACACTGACATATAGAAGATCATTGTCACCACCAGAAACATGTGATCCGGAGCAGGGTATCAGAAACATGTATATCTATTATCTAATAATAGATGAGCTCAGTACACATGCGCATACCCATGTGTATATCTAATAATAGATGAACGGAGAAAATCAGGTCCAAAATCAATCAGCGCACGCATGATCGAGGTTTTCCCTGCTCAGGAAATTGGCACGCAGGCCGTGCGCTCAGCACCAGGGGGCCTCGAGCGGCGGTTCCTCCATGCCCATCTCATGCTAATCATTGACCATATTAGCAGTTCTCTTTTTATCATGGCTACTGATCCACTGACTCCATTACCATTGATCACCATGGCCACCACACCTGAGGAATTCTCCGTTAAGTCTCATGGACAATCCACCAGACCATCCCCTCCTATTTTGTTATTTTCAGTAGAAAAGCAAATGGCGATTGTTTTTATGTTTTCTCCATAAATAATATCTAGCTTTTGGAACCATTAGCCAAGCAACGTTGGAAAAGTAGCTAGCCATCATCTCCACTATCTTTGCTGCATTGTAGTTACAGGTCTATATCCATTATCTTTTTGCATTCCTATATTGGTAGGAATCATTGACCATATTAGCACTCCTCTATTTATCTTGCCTACTGATCCACTGACTACACTACCATTGATCACCAGATAGTTCTAGTTTGGGGAATATTTTGGGGTCGGTGATGATTTTGGGGTTCCAGATAGTGATTGGTGATTTTAAATGCTTCCTATTGTATTTTCAGAGTTATGCCATGAATCTTGATAAAGTTCAACATTAAACTTAGATGACCTTATGCTATTTCTATGTTATGTGATTTTAAGTTTTCCCTATTTAATCTTAAATTAAATAAAACAATATGTCTGTTGTCTATAATAGATTTGGTAATCTTTTTGATTTTTAAATGATATATATTATTTTTACAGATGGTTGATGAGGGAAAAAGTTACGGTGAACCTAAAACGTCTGAACTCGGTGATGAGGAGCCTTCGAGAATGAGGTAATTATTGTTTTTTTTGTTATTTATCTTTCTTTAGTTATGTTTAGTTGACATAGCAGCCAGATAAGCTAATGTTTTTATTATATTCTTATATTATAGGAATCTAATTCTAATTCTACTGGAACTGGTGGTGGTACTGATGAAAGCAGTGATGAACATTACAGTGATGGGAGTGACTGTGACGAAGATGCCAATTCCAATCTCTCTGTGAGTAACACAAGTCTATAACTTGTATGGTTAATTTTAGTTGGTAATTAGTTTGTTTGAGTTTGGTGGAGATTCTATTATGACTGACAAGTTAGAATAGAATCTAGCATGCCTAAGCTAGCATGCCTAAGCTAGCATGTCTAAGCTAGTATGCCTAAGTTAGAATATTACTTTGCATCTGTAGGTTGGATAAAAAGAGTCTATTAAAAAGATTTTTGGTTAAGTTAAGCTAGCCTAAGTTAGTATGGTCTAAGTTAGTATTCTATTATGCCTATATTAGTATGCCTAAGTTGGCCTATAAAATTAGGATGCCTAAGTTAGGATGCCTACTTTGGATCAGTAAAAAGAGTCCATTTTGATTTTATCTATGTAAAAAGAATTTTGCCTAAGCTAGCATGGCTAAGTTAGCATGCCTAAGCTAGCATGCCTAAGCTAGCATGTCTAAGCTAGTATGCCTAAGTTAGAATATTACTTTGCATCTGTAGGTTGGATAAAAAAGAGTCTATTAAAAAGATTTTTGGTTAAGTTAAGCTAGCCTAAGTTAGTATGGTCTAAGTTAGTATTCTATTATGCCTATATTAGTATGCCTAAGTTGGCCTATAAAATTAGGATGCCTAAGTTAGGATGCCTACTTTGGATCAGTAAAAAGAGTCCATTTTGATTTTATCTATGTAAAAAGAATTTTGCCTAAACTAGCATGGCTAAGTTAGCATGCCTAAGCTAGCATGCCTAAGCTAGTATGGCTAAGTTAGAATATTACTTTGCATCTGTAGGTTGGATAAAAAGAGTCTATTAAAAAGATTTTTGGTTAAGTTAAGCTAGCATGGCTAAGTTAGCATGCCTAAGCTACTAACCTAGGCTGTTAGTATGGCTAAGTTAGTTTGGCTAACTTAGGCTAAGTTAGTATGGCTAACTTAGCACGCTAAGTTAGTATGGCTAAGTTAGTATATCTAACTTAGAACGCATAAGTTAGTACGCATATCTTACTATGCCTATGCATGACTACGGCATAAGTTAGTATTCTGTGTGACTATGTTGGCCAAGTTATGTTATATGCTCAAATCTTTGTGTTTGTAGCTATTTTTGTTTTTGTGCATTTAATTAATTATGATTAAATACTAACTGAATTTCCTTCAATTCTTTTTTTTAGAATTTTCAAAGTCAGTTTAATATTGGTATGCTGTTCAAAATAATAGATAATCTTACTCATGACCAGAAATTACTGGTTCAGAATTGCGGCTTTGGTTCTATTCTTCATCTTAAATGCAAGCAGTTGCCGCGCAAAGTGCATATAATTAGGTTGGCACGTTTTTATGATGAGAAGACACAATGTATGCAAATCCCTGGCACTAGTGCATTTAAGATCGATGAAAAGTTAGTTCATTGGATACTTGAAATCCCTTATGGTGGACATAAGATATGTCAAAAAGTTTCACAGATGACCAAATCTCTTATTGGTGAAGATACTATTTCAGGAAGTTTAGCTCCAAAGATTGATGCTCTGATTGACTTGATTAAACCTGGTCTTGTGGGGGACAGGTTTCTTAGGGTCTTCTTGTTAGTTGTCATTTCTATATTTCTGTGCCCGTCCAGTGCTGCCAGGGCAAGCTACCGTTATTATAATGGCATTTGTTCAGTGAAGAAAATCAAATCTTATGACTGGTGTGATGCAGTGGCAAGCTGTTTGAATTCTGGTCTTTCTAATTTTAAAATTTCTTTGCAAAAGAAGAGCTCAAATCCAGCTTTGACTGGTTGCCTTTTTGTGCTTTGTGTAAGTATTTCTTTTAAATTTGAATTGACATATATCTTTTGTTTCCCTAGTTCAATTCTCTGTTATTTTTTCTAATAATTTGTTTCTACAAACTTTTTACATACAGATTGCCTTCTTTGATCACTTGGGCTCAGACATTGGTATTGTTCCCGATACAATACCTCGTATTGATGCTTGGACTGATGA
This sequence comes from Themeda triandra, assembly GCA_018135685.1. Taxonomy (NCBI): domain Eukaryota; kingdom Viridiplantae; phylum Streptophyta; class Magnoliopsida; order Poales; family Poaceae; genus Themeda; species Themeda triandra. The sequence continues at coordinate 125,652 of JAENPR010000906.1, forward strand.
TCATGTTGATAGATATATGGTACGGTTCCCAAGATATCATGAGGTCCAGGTAATGTTCATATTGCATTTGTTTACTTTTCTACCTTTTTCAAGTTCTGCCCATATGTTTACTGAAGTTTTATTCTTGTCTAACATAAGAAGTTAATACTTTCATGGTTCCTCTAAATGCTGAGTAGTGCTATTATTCATGTGAAAAAGATTAGTGGAGACCCTTCATTTCATGTTTCGCTGAACTTAAAATGCCTCAGAAATAATCAGACGCTTCAAACATGCTCTGTCATTTTAAGTTGATTCCTTTTGTTTTCGAATGTAATTTCTTGCATCATGTATAACCAATAAGATCCATTGGAAATAGCAAAAACAGAGACATCAGTAAGAGCCACATGCCAAATCTATACTAGCTAGTAACTAGTATTTGTTTACAAGTTTATCTTATGGTTTCATTGATGTCATATTATACATCTTCATTAAGTTTAGTTAAAATATGTTGCTTTTCCTTACGTAACTTCAAAGTTATTGACCTTTCTTTTGAATTAATTGATTTTCTGATAAAAATTCTCAAATGATGGTGATATCATATATAACAAATAGTTGGTAACTGTATGAAGTTTTTTTGGACTAAACAGCTTATCCTTAAATATCTTTTGTCATAGTATATCGTCTGCTTGCTAATAGTTTATGTGAAATGGAGCTTGAGGAAATCAACGACATTAGCGAACTTACTGCACCAGCTTTACAAGACTTTGGCCTCCCAATTTCTGTCAATGAACCCCATCAAGTTGAAGTTTTTCCTGATGCTGAAGCAATTTCTGAATTGACTTTGTCCTTTCTAACTTTTGACCAAAGTCTTGAAACTCATGTTCTCATAGAGCCAAAACTAAATCTGCTTGAGATAGAATCGTCAACTGCAGCTCAAGCTTGTAATGTCATGCCATTGAAAAAAAGACCAATACGCACCAATTTTGACCGAAATGCAAAAACAGTACAGTCTTTGGGTAATGTTGAGTTTAATGGACCAAAGAAAAAGCTGAAGTTTGGTACTATTGAAGATCATAACCAAATGAATGCATCATTTTCTCATCAAGAAAGCAGTAGTAGACAAGATGATGTACTCCAGCCTGCTACATGTGACATTGATGATTTCGATCATCTGTTTACTGAGGACACTATCAGGCAGTTAGATCAGTCTGTCGCAGAGATTGTAAATGAGAGATCTGTGAAATCTACTCAAGCTGATTTTCAACATCCACAAGAAGCTTCAATCCCTTCTAAACCATTGTTCTTCAAACATTCATTCAGTTCAAGTGCCGTAGAGAAGGCTGTTCATCAGTATATTGTGTCTAATATTCCTGGCCCACAACCCGCTAGAAGGTATCTTCTTTTTTCCAAAACTCTTATGTCTGTGCTTTTTTATCTTGAGTTTCATTGTTTTTTCATTTTTCCTGTCCCCCTAAAGATGAGACAACATGGCTATGTTCAATCGATCTAGGATTCATTTGAGACTGGTTTTGGCATTTTTCAATCGATGTACGATTTTTTTTAGTTGAGTAAAACATTGCCAGGTTCCTTTGTCAGTGGTAGAACATTCTGTTTATGGCTCAAGTGACTGTTACCAGATTGTTACTAAATTTTATTTACCTTCTTACTTTGACAGCCCTAGAATTATAAAAATCTTGAAAAAGAATTGGGTTGATCATCGCACGTTTGGACTCTCAATGCAAGTCTATGGTTCAGTTTCTATTCATGTTATGAACATTATGGCAGTTTCCATAATGGAGGAGCAGTTCCATAAACACTTTGCAGATTGTTTACCTCCCGATGAGTGGTGCAAATATATTTTTTTAAACTCTGTCTCTGTGAGTGTCACTTTCTTCCTTAAATTTTATAATTCAATTACCTATTGTCATAATTGGTTTTCAGTAAATTCTTTTATTCTTACATATTGCATATATACTTTGTTAGGATCAATTTCAAGATGCTGAACTAGTTCCAACTGATATTTCTCATCTACTCTTAGAAAGGCATATTGGATATAGGCTAGACAACGCTGACCTTGTAAGTTTTCTTAATTAAATTAAAATTCTTTTATATGATCTATCTATCATTGCATAATTCTTTTTCTCAAAAATCTTTCCTACATTATCTACAGGTTTTTGTTCCAGCATGTAAGAATAGATATTGGTATGTTGTCATTGCAAATTTTAGGGAACATAGATTTGAAGTCATCTGTCCTTTCAAAGACTTGAGTATTATCAAAGAAGATGCTCTTACAATTGTCCGTAATTTTCGCAAAGTGTTCAATTGTGCATATCCAATACCTCGAAGAGTTCATATTTGGGAGATGCAAGTTTCTTTTGCTACTGTCTCCAATTCACTTAGCCAGTATGTTTCTTTTCACTAACTCATTATTGTTTTTTTCTAAGAAATCCATTTTACATCTGTTTAGCCTATAAAATATTACCATTTATAACAAAGAAAATGATTATATATTATCTTATTTTTGCGAAACGACAGTGGAGTGTTTGTTCTTGAAATACTCAAATCTTATGATGGTCGTACTCATCTTTTCTTCAAAGAGGTATCTTACTCTATGCGAATTTGTTCTTCGATGTAAAGATGCAATGATTTGATTTCGGAAATATTTGTATGCCTTTTATTTTAGTTCATAAGTTTATTTATGTCTTCCAGGAACATGCAAAGGCTATACGTGAGGCTTTGACTTACTATTTATGCACTCATAAGGACAATGAATTATTGTTGCCTGCAATACGTGAGATAGTTCAGCAACATGTAAATATTTTGTTCATCATTTTTTCTTGTTTGCCTTTGTTTTTTTTTTTCTCTCACGAGTTCTAATCTTTTGTTTTCCTCTTTTTTTCTTCTCGGGGTTTGACTATTTGAAACTATGAATGCACAAGATTCAAAAGGTATGATCTTTATTCTAACTTGTCTACAATCATTGCCATTTAACAAGGGTCTTCTATTTTCATTATGATCTATAGAGCCTTCTCTTTTTTTACGTTAGTAAATCATAGACCTATTTAAATTGTTCCTTTACTAATTTTTATGAGCACATTACTATGCCTAAGTTAGAACGCCTAAGTTGGAATGGCTAAGTTAGAATGGTTGAATTAGACGAGTAGCTTAGAATGAATAAGCTAGAATTCCTAAGTTCAAAATGAATAACCTAGAACGCCTAAGTTAGAACGGCTAAGCTAGCATTCCTAATTTCATATAACTAAGTTAAATTCCTTATTTCGAGTTAGAACGCCTAAATTAGAATGGCTAAACTAGAATGCCAAAGTTAGAATCTCTCGAATTCATATATGTAAGTCAAATTTCTTATTTCTAAGTTAGAATGGCTAAGCTAGAATGCCTAAGTTAGAATAGCTAAGCTAGAATGCCTAAGTTAGAATGGCTAAGCTCCTAATTTCATATAACTAAGTTAAATTTCTTATTTCAAAGTTAGAACGCCTAAGTTAGAACGCCTAATTTAGATTGCCTAAATTAGAATGACTAAACTAGAATGCTTACAATCTCTGAATTCATAAGTCAAATTTCTTATTTCCAAGTTAGAATTACTAAGGTAGAATGCATAAGTTAGAATAGCTAAGCTAGAATTTCTAAGCTAGAATGGCTAAGCTCCTAATTTCATATAACTAAGTTAAATTTCTTATTTCTAAGCTAGAGCGCTAGAGTTAGAACGCCTAAGTTAGAATGCCTAAATTAGAATGGCTAAGCTAGAATGCCTAAGTTAGTATGGCTAAGCTAGAATGCCCAAGTTACAATCTCTACGAATTCATATATGTAAGTCAATTTTCTTATATTCTAAGTTAGAATGCTAGAATGCCTAAGTTAGAATAGTTAAGCTAGAATGGCTAAGTTAGAATGGCTAAGCTACAATATTCGTAAATTAGAATGGGTTATAATTCCTATGCTTGTTTGTTTGTTGAATTTAATGGGTAAGTTAGAATTGCATTATCTTATTACTATACAAACTTAAACTTTTGTTTTTTATTTGTGTAATTTTTCTTTAATACTTGTTTTTTTTTCTTTTCAGATCTTTCCCAATTGAACACAAATCTATGTTGGTGTTGGATATCATACATATAAATATCGTGTTACATTATGTTTTGTTGAATTTATGTAATCTTACAAAAGATTAGATATCTTCACACTTTGTTGCCACAAGTTTTGCTGTTTATTATACCATTTGATCTATTTTGTAGTGTATAAAAGTTACTTTTATTTGCCCCCACCCCTTTTTTATCCCTATTCCATGTTCCCGAATGATTATGATTCTTAAAAGAGAAAAACAAAATGATTATGATTCTTGAAAGAGAAAAACAAATTTCTGAAAAATATAAATTTCATGGAAAAAATATCTTTTTTAAGTTAGAACCGTTAAGCGCGTGGAAAATATTTGTTGAAACACGTAAAAATGAAAGAGAAAGATAAAGGGAAAGGGAACGCATCTTCGCACGTGGACACGCTTGCGCCTTCCAAAAATGGCAAAGCGCGGGATTGCCTGGTTTCCTAAAATGGAAAGTTCGGTCGGAAATCGTTCGCCGTTCCGTTCGGGTGAACGTTCGCCAACTAGTCACACCGTATAATAAACCACTTTGTGACTATTGGTTAGCTATATTTTTTTGCCTAACCAAAACTATGGTCAAAGTAGTTTCTCAGCGACTCCTACAATTCTATAGATTTCCGGTATCTAGAAAATAAGAATAAACACTACTGGAATCGCGCGGCGAAGCCTTCAATCCGGTCGGCAAACGGTTTCCCGACGGGGAAAATCCTGTCGGCGAAAATCCGTCGGCAAAGCCGGTTTGCCAACAGGAACAAGGGCCCTGTCGGCGTCCTTTCGCCGACGGCCACGTGTTCTGTCGGCGAAGGAACGGGCGCCGTCAACTCGGGCCGCCGTTCCTTCGCCGACAAAGATCGTGTCGGTTGTCGGCAAAGACCTCTGTCGGGTGTTTGCCGACGGCTTTGGCCGGGTGTCGGCAAAGACTTCTGTCAGTGTTTACCGACGGCTTTGGCCGGCCGGCAAAGACTCTGTCAGTGTTTGCCGACTTGGCTTTGGCCGGTGTCGGCAAAGCCTTCTGCCAAAGCTGTCGGCAAACAAACCCTGTCGGCAAAGCTGTAAATTCAACTGGGATGGAATCCCAGCTTTGCCGACAGCTATGGCCTATGCTGTCGGCAAAGCTAGGATTTTTTTTTCTTTTTGCTGTTTTCTTGCATTCGAAACACATTTATAGCATATATATATACCACAGATCACATTTGTAACAATAATATAGTATATAAACCGCATTTCAACATCGGATTCGATCTCAACATGAATCCACACATCAACATTCGCCGAATCCATCGATAGATGTCCAAAATACACATAACATCACGAAACGAGTGCATACATGTCCAAATACACTAGGATGTCTGTTGACGGTCGTTAAGTATCAATTTTATACCGTCAACGCAGCAAGAGAAAGGACTAATATGAGTTCACCTGTTAGATATAGGGGTTACACGACGTAATTCCACGAGTTTTGGTGATTGTCTATTTTCGCGGGGGTTATCGAAAAGAGAACCAAAGGAGGCCCACATGTCATGATTACATAGAGATAAAGACCGAACGGGTAAAATTGTATAATCTAGAAGACTCCAGAAGGCGACCCCTGAAGGCTGGGCCCCACCTGGCAGGGTGGGCAGTCGGCCCGACCCAAGGGGAGTCGGCCGACTCCCCATCTCCACCAATCAGGTGGAGTCTCGTGGATCCTGCCTCCACCGCCTTTGAGGATGAATAATTATCGTCCATTTAGGTCGGTTTGATCCGAGGGCTGTGGTTCATCCTAGGGGGCTATATATTCGAGCCCCGGCCCCCGGGTGAAACCCTAATTCATTCAAGAGTTCATTCTCTCATTAGAATTCGAGAAGCGAGCCACCATCTCAATTAGAGCTCCATAGTTTAGTAGCATAGCTACATAGGAATAGATCTAGAGGGAATCAAGCCTAGCTTGGAGTCCGGATCTGTCGGAGTTCTTGGTAATTCCCCTCTACATTCTTGTAATATTCATCATTGTTCGTGATACTATGAGTAGTACTTTATTCTATTCTATTATATCGGACTTGATTTTGCTCTATTTGATTATGTTCTCAATTATATTGTTCTTAGTTTACTTTGATTATATGTTTAGCATAGTTGGACTAGAATTATGTTTATGCATAGGATCGTATAGCGCTTGCTCATTAGATCGATGGGTGAGTGGTAAATATTGTGTAGGCGTGGTGCCTAGACCGTATTTATCTGCGATTGCACCCTATTGGCCGGGTCGTGTGGTAGATCGCGGAAGTGACAGTTCCGTTGAGTCCTTTGTATTCCATCCCCGTTGGTAGGTCTTAGTAGAACAACCTATTACATTGAAGTCATTGCTATGTCTCTTGTCTTCTCGGTAATATCACTATGCATAGATGTAACCTTTTCCCGCCATGATTGCTAGATGTTCTTGCACTAATCATTGTATGCTTTGACTTTGTAGTTAGAATAACATAGGATTACACCCTAGATCGTCCTAGTCCATGCTAGTGTTATAAGCTTAGAGTGCTAAGTTGAGATGGCTTATTACTATTATTTTATGTGGCTAAATGCTCTCATTTATCTTATGTCATTTATCATTCATTCCTATATTTTATGTGACACTTACCCCGTATGAGATGATCGATACGAGACAAGGTTAAGCTCTCCATTATCGCATGTGCATTGCTCATCACTCATTATCCAGTGCATTCCCTTCCCAAAGTGGTAAAATTATAAATAACGATACCTGGATTACTCCGGTTAAAATGCTACGATGATATATTACGTGCGCTTGCTATGAACCCTCTTTATTTCGGTTGCACTTAATAGACATCAACAAGCATTTTTGGCGCCGTTCTCGGGGAAGGTTGAAAGCCAATGGATAATGAGCAGCATTGCACTAGATAATGTGATCGAGTAGTCTTTTTCATACTAACCCATCTCTACGGGATTACCCTTGTTTTGTCTACTTGTGTATCTTATGCAGGGTAATCAAGGCAATTCTTCCTGATAATTATATTGACAATCCAGAAGCTTTATTCAGGAAGGCCAAAAGCAAGTTGAAGAAGATCAATCATCATCATCATCAACTCAACTTGGAAGTTTGTCGGAAGCAGAAAGTCAACCTTTCGTTCGAGACTTGACACCACCGTTTGAAGCCATGGCGAACAAGTCACTCCGCGAGTTCTCGGCTCCCACTATGGACAACATTCGTCTTGGACCGGTGCGGACATCGAAGGAGCTTTTGAGCTCAAGCTCAACGATCAACATGGTGCAAGCAAGCCAGTTCTATGGGAAGGCCCATGAAGATGCTAGTGCTCATCTCCAACACTTTCTCTAGATTTGTAGCACATTTACTATCAAGGATGTCCCCAGAGATGCTATACTACTTCGCCTCTTCCCATTCTCACTTTTGGGGAGAGCGAAGCAGTGGTTCTACGCCAATAAGGAGAAGAAAACTACGTGGGCACTATGTTCCACCAATTTCTTGGCGAAGTTCTTCCCCATGGGCAAGACAAATGCTCTTCGTGGGAAGATATCAAGCTTTTAGCAACATCATGATGAGACTGTTCCTGAAGCTTGGGAGCGCTTTCAAGATTACATCCTTGAGTGTCCTCATCATGGCATGGAGAATTGGCTGCTTATGCAGACATTCTACCATGGGCTCAGCAACAGCACACGTGAGACGATGGATCTTTGCTGCCGGAGGTGCATTCTTATCACTCACTATTCCTCGGGCCACGGCTCTTGTGGAGAAGATGGCATCCAACCAAGGCTGGAGTGAAGAAAGAACGCGAGACCCGCAAGAGAGGTGGAGGAATGCACCGGCTAAAGGAGGTAGACATGCTTTGTCGCCAAAATGGATCTGCTAATGAAGAGGCTCGATGAGAGAGCCCCGAGAGAAGAAAGAAGTCATGCATATACATGATGCTCGCATGACATGTGAAGAGTGTGGAGAGACTGGGCACACATGTGCTAACGCCCGAGAGCTGAAGGAGGACGTGAACTACCTCAACAACAACAACAATAATAATTACTATCGTCCTCGCAGAATCAAGGTTGGAATCAACAGCAGAGACCTAACTACTCGGGCAATTATTCAGGCAACTATCAAGGTAACGGCTCCTCCTACAATAATTACAACCGGCCGCCTTTGAGAGAGTTAGTGCTTGAACCAAGGCAAGATGATGGACAATCTGTCCAAGAAGCGACATCAAATGACAAGGTCCTAGAGACACTCGGCAACAGAATGGATGGCTTTTCCAATGCCATCAAGAGTCGGCTTAGCTTCAACAAGATACTTGAGTCGCAGGTACAACGGCTTGTTAACCTTGCTCCCTCCACCGGCCAAGGTAAACGGGCGGGACAACCCGAAGAGCTCAAAAGCGCAAATCTTGTTGATATATTCAATGTAGAAGACAGCCGGAGTGATCCATCGAAGGGGTCATGGATAGACTCAACTCTGCCAATCAAGAAAGGGGATCCAGGGAGACCAGTCATTCCGATCTCCATTGGAAGTACTAACTTTAATGAAGCAATCTGTGACTTCGGTGCAAGCATCAACATCATGCCAAGAGTGATATATGAGAAGCTATTCAGATGCCCCTTAACATACACAACTATGTGCTTACAGCTTGCAGATCAATCACTCCGTGTTCCTTTGGGAATACTTGAAGATATATGTGTACGAGTGGGCAACTCGTATGTCCCCGAGACTTCGTGGTAGTGGATACGAGCGGTGATGAAAGGTCCCCTGTCATTTTGGGACGACCATTCTTGAACACCTTTGGAGCTATCATGTACGCCAACACCGCCAAGATCATCTTCAACACCAAGGGCAAGAGAGAAACCTTCTTCTTCAAGAACGAGTCCGGTTCCCAAAGACACCTTCATCAACAGAATGTGAGAAGAAGAAGAATCCAGCTAAGAAGAGCAAGAACAAAGATAAGAAGACCAAGAAGACGGAGACAGTGAGGATGGTCACGCAGTCCACGGGGAGCATGACCACTTACTCGGGTCCCCACGTCGATCAAGAAGGATGACCCAGGTGTCCCAACCATTCAATGCTCCATCAACGAAGCTCTTTCAATAAAGCATGCCGTGACACCGGATCGGGCGTCAACATTATGGCCAAGGTAACCTATGAGTATCTATATGGCACTATGCCTTTGGAGCCCACCTATGCACGGCTACAAATGGCGGATCGACATTCCGCTTCGTCGAAGGAGAAGTGAAGGATGTCCTCATCCAGATAGATGACCATTATGTCCCTACTGACTTCCTAGTTATCGATATGGGAGATGACTACGATCCTCCAATCATCCTAGGAAGACCATTCATGAACACCACCAAAGCTATCATCTATATTGGGACAGGAGAGATTCATTTCCACTTTCCCACCGAGAAGGTACGCCGCTACTTCAACAATAATTACATAATCACCGAAGAGCCCAAGAAGAACGAGCAAGGAGAAGGCAGCGTACCCGTCGCGTAACAAGAAGAACATCACTACCGATGGATGGGCGACTATGAGGAAGAAGTATCTAGATTTGAAGACCGGTACCACGAAGAGAAGAACATTGTAGAAGAAGAAGAGGTACTACCAACGAAGAGAAACAAGTGGTCCAAGAAGCTTCCTCCTCAAGGTCATCCTCTCCAACAAAGAAGGTGTGGAAGGTAAAAACAAAATCAGAATCAATTCCTACCCACGAGGCGACATCATCCGAGGCGCCAGCCAATGCGCCCCTTGAAAAATGAGCGAACATGACAAGTCCTGTTCGGAGGACTTAAAACCACCGAACGCCGCGCCAAGAGGTAACTTGGTATTTATCAGCATTACTTTTAAGAATTATAATTTTACCTTAGCATATTTGTTTTCCTATTTGCATCTTAGTTGCATCTTTACTTTTTTTTATCTCGCATTAGAAAAGAAAATAAAGATGTTGTGCATTTTGCATCTAGAAAAACTTCAAGCCCCATGTGGATAGTCATTCACTGTGGTGGCACAAAAATAATTTCTCAAAGCATATTTATCTTTCCCGTGTCGCATTCCTTAAATAATAAAAAGATAAAAATATTTCTTGTGATCCTGTTAGAACAAGTCTAAGTTAAGAAAGTTCTAGACAACCAAGGCTTAGAGGTTTTATCACTAACACTTAATTAGTTCCACAAGCTTTGTTGTCTATTTGAGCTTCACGAGAACATCAAGGATCAAGAAGAGCCAACAGATGAAGGACATCCGGTCCCCGTCGGAGTCTTTGCCGTAACAATTGAATCTTTGTCTCCAACAAAGCAACTATCTACAACACTCCGGAGGACTAGAACGTCTTCGGCACTGTCAGCAACATTAGCGAGACTATGTCAACATCCGGCTTGGGGGAGGGCATCCCCGTGTACCAAGCTAAGTGTCTCCAACTTATCTGTTTATGCCTTGTTAAAGTATGCTTTGTTAAAACAACTAAAAAAGATGCATAACCATAGAAACCCAGAAAGATTCCCTTATTTATCTTTTTTACTTTTGGAGAGCTCTTGCAATCTGTCTTTAAAAGTGATCCCTAGAATAAACTCTACATGGAGATGATGAATAGTTGCTCCGCCATAATTCCTTTCAAGTACCTAGTTTTCAACCTTATACTCTCCCGAGTTTTGGACACAACCTTGTTTAGATTTGAGATTTGCTCGAACCTAAAACTTGTGGGTAGCAAACACTTGATCTAAGTCTAGGTGGTTGACGGGTATGATACGGGAAAGTTTTGAGCTTTTTGTCCATCTTGTTCCTAGAGATACTAGAGTTCGGAGAATTTATCTTTGAAAATATTAAATTCCTGCATGATGAGTTCCTTTATGATGAGAGTTCAAATTCCTACCATGACCATATATTCATGCTTACTAGATTAGGAAAACCCATCTGTTTATATAGATCATATTGTAGGTTTGAGTATAGACTTTATAGGCATTGAGTGTGGTTATGCTGTGGACCCATAAGGAATCAGTCATACAGTTAAAGTCAATACTATGTGCTCTCCATCCATTGATCTATGCTACTTCTGTCCTCAGAAGCATGCACCCATTTTATAAATGTTACATTCATTCTGTGCTACTTCTGTTCCTAGAAGTCTGCTCCTATCCTAGGAGTACGCATTCTCCACATATTGTGCTGTCTCTACCCTGGAGATACGCACCTATGTAGCTCCTACCCTGGGAGTACGCATCCATCCATCCACATATACATACACCATTCATTTCACTTCATCCAGAAAGGTACTAGTCCTATCCTGGGAGTGAACATCTAGAAATAATCATCGCTGTTCTATTCGCCTACATAAAAGCTCCAGTCATTATCATTTCAAGTTATACACTCCCCGTTGCTAAAGTTTCGTTTTCAGAGGATTGGTTGCTCTAAAAAAAAAAGAAGAAGAAGAAAAGAAAAAAAAGAAGAAAGAAAGAAAAAGAAAGAGTAGCCAAGTCCTTCCATTCAAGAAGTTTCAAGGTTTCCAAATAAAGGGAGTCATGTTATCCTCGAAGGAGCAAGTGTAGAAGTAGATGTTCACCAAGTGATCACCCCTCATAATCATTTCCTTATCGTCATCCTATCATCATCTTATCATCCATTTCCTCATTCACATGCACATATGACTTTATTATTATTTTAGTTCCTATTGGATCCATGTCTTAAGCGTGCAATATATGCAAGTGAGTTTGAGTGTCTCCCCACCTATGAGCTCCACATAAGCCTATTAGAAAGTAGGGTGAGAGAGAGAAGGCACTTTTCACTATGCCTTAGTTCCACAAATACCACATATTCTGAGAGAAGAGAGAAGGCATACCCTACTCATGCCTTGGAAAGGATCCAGAAATACCACAAATGAGAGACCTGAAAGGTTCATACAAGGAACTCTGAGTTTTATTTCAAAACCTTGCAAAAACTCCGGGATAATAGTTGATCGAAGAGTGAGAAACATGGCGCTTGACTTGACTGTTCTATCTTTCAACTACTCAAGACCAAAGTGACGGTTACAAGCCCCATGGTGAAAGGTAATATGAGTGAGTTTTGAGTCAGAATAGTTCACTCTAATCCGGAGGAGAGTTCTTGTTTGAACGCATGTGTACTTGTGAGGAGTGAAAGCATTGTAGCAACTCCTGATCCATCACTGAGCCTATCTTTGCTCAGGGACGAGCAAAAGGTAAGCTTGGGGGAGTTTGTTGACGGTCGTTAAGTGTCAATTTTATACCGTCAACGCAGCAAGAGAAAGGACTAATATGAGTTCACCTGTTAGATATAGGGGTTACAATGACAGAATTCCACGAGTTTTGGTGATTGTCTATTTTACGGGGGTTATCGAAAGAGAACCAAAGGAGGCCCACATGTCATGATTACATAGAGATAAAGACCGAACGGGTAAAATTATATAATCTAGAAGACTCGGAAGGCGACCCCGAAGGCTGGGCCCCACTGGGGGTGGGCGGTCGGCCGACCCAAGGGGGAGTCGGCCGACTCCCCATCTCCACCAATCGGTGGAGTCTCGTGGATCCCGCCTCCACCGCCTTTGAGGATGAATAATTATCGTCCATTTAGGTCGGTTTGATCCGAGGGCTGTGGTTCATCCTAGGGGGCTATATATCAGAGCCCCGGCCCCGGGTGAAACCTAATTCATTCAAGAGTTCATTCTCTCATCAGAATTCAGAGAAGCCAGAGCCACCATCTCAATTAGAGCTCCATAGTTTAGTAGTACTTGGTAATTCCCCTCTACATTCTTGTAATATTCATCATTGTTCGTGATACTATGAGTAGTACTTTATTCTATTCTATTATATCGAGACTTGACTTTGCTCTATTTGATTATGTTCTCAATTATATTGTTCTTAGTTTACTTTGATTATATGTTTAGCATAGTTGGACTAGAATTATGTTTATGCATAGGATCGTATAGCGCTTGCTCATTAGATCGATGGGTGAGTGGTAAATATTGTGTAGGCGTGGTGCCTAGACCGTATTTATCTACGATTGCACCCTATTGGCCGGGTCGTGTGGTAGATCGCGGAAGTGACAGTTCCGTTGAGTCCTTTGTATTCCATCCCTCGTTGGTAGGTCTTAGTAGAACAACCTATTACATTGAAGTCATTGCTATGTCTCTTGTCTTCCGGTAATATCACTATGCATAGATGTAACCTTTTCCCGCCATGATTGCTAGATGTTCTTGCACTAATCATTGTATGCTTTGACTTTGTAGTTAGAATAACATAGGATTACACCCTAGATCGTCCTAGTCCATGCTAGTGTTATAAGCTTAGAGTGCTAAGTTGAGATGGCTTATTACTATTATTTTATGTGGCTAAATGCTCTCATTTATCTTATGTCATTTATCATTCATTCCTATATTTTATGTGACACTTACCCCGTATGAGATGATCGATACGAGACAAGGTTAAGCTCTCCATTATCGCATGTGCATTGCTCATCACTCATTATCCAAAGTGCATTCCCTTCCCGGTGGTAAAATTATAAATAACGATACCTGGATTACTCCTGGTTAAAATGCTACGATGATATATTCTGTGCGCTTGCGGAACCCTCTTTATTTCAGTTGCACTTAATAGACATCAACAATGTCCAGCATACATGTCCAACAAGTCCAACATGTCCAACAAGTCCAACATACAAGTCCACATGCATCGCTACTAGTCCAGAAGAGGGAGGCAAAGGTACCTAGCTCGTGGCGCCGTCCCCAGGGGTCCCATCGCCCCCACCTTGCTCCCACGGAGACCACCCTGGCTGTGCCTGTGCCTGAGTCCTCCCTGACGGCGCCGCCTCGTAGTGCCATAATCTTGGGCGATGCCCCTGCTGCGTCTGCGCCCCCGGCCATGAGGAGTAGCCCTGCGACTGTGGAGGAGGAGGCCACGTGTACGGCTGCATGAGGTAGGTGGGGTAGGTCGGGTACCCTGGCCAGCCGTGCTGTGGAGGGCTGGCACCCAGTGGAGGGCTGACACCAGGAGTCGGGTTCGAACCCGCCGACGGAGCCTGCACAAAGAACAAGTGAGGTAATTAGTATAGTAAGTGCAGGATGGCCGCACAAGCTAAAGCAAAAGGCAATATATATACTCACCGGACGCTGAACAGGAGTAGGCACTAGGACTGGTGGTGGAGCAAAGAGCGAGGGAGGAAGCTCCTACGTGCCCGGGTGCTGGGACCGGAGGAAGCCCGCCAGGTCCACCATCTGACGCTGGTGGTGCTGCGTCAGTGCCGCCAGGTGCTGCTGGTGGGCCACCTCCACCGCCGCCAGCTGCTGCTTGTGGGCCTCGTCCTGGGCCGCGTGGTGGGTCTGCAGCTCTTCGAACCTAGCCTGCAATATTACACCGGCACATGGTTGATGGTATGTGAAGCCAAGGTGGATCGTGTGTGAAACGAGTGAACGACGAATGGAACCGCACTTACCTCCATCTGCGTGTACATCTGGGCGGCGCTCGGCCGTCGGGGCGCTATGGGGATGCCGGAGGAGCTCGGAGCGGCCCGTCGAATCTCCTCGGCGTGGGAGTAGTGGTCGGGTTGATGGCGGCGTTGGCCATCCGGTAGGAGCCGTCTTTGCTTCCCTCCTCCCAACCTCATCACGAGCTCCAGGTCCAGGGGCTCCGTGGCGGGGTCCTTGTCGTCCCCATGGCGCTGGCGAAACGTGGCGCTGTACTCGACGAGCTTGGGGTGGACGTTCGCGTTGGTGTACGCGTCCGGCCCGTCCTCCGGGTCGAACCTGTTGTCCGGGTCCGACGCTTTGCCCTTGTGAGAAAGGGTGTACCCCACCACCACGTTGATCTCCTCCCCACCATGGGACTCCCCCTCTGCGAGAGGAAAACACAAACATGGTTAGAGGTAAATAGATTGAATGCTACAGTAAATAGATCAACAGGAGCATACCCATGCGTCCATGAACTGCGGGAGGGACCGGTTCCCTTGGTGGTGTGCTACCCCCGCATTCTTGAGCCGGCGCTCCCGACGCTCGTTTTTCACCTCGTACGCCTTGTCCGATCTCCAGTAGCGCACAATCTCCTCCCAGCATTGCGGGTCCGTGTCGCACCACCCCGGTATCCACTAAGAAACATCAAGTATTTGACATGTTAGAAGATGAATTGAATGTTTCACGGAAGAAATAAGAACGAATGGTTCCTGCTTAATTACCAGCAAGTACTCCTCCTCGGTGAGGTCGGTCTCCCTCTGGAGGATGATCTCCTGTCTGACTCGGGGCTTCTTGATCACCTCGCCAAGCATGTTGCGATAGTGGTTGATGACGCACTGGATGCGCGCCTCGTGGTACAAGTCCTTGAGACGTGCGTGGCAGGCATTCTCCAGCACCACCTCCACCCTGGCCTGTTTCCCATTCTCGCACCTGAAGTACCCCTGCACGCAGACATCATGTATCATTTCATTGTTTCAAGAACGTCCAACGAATGTGTAGTATTGAGAAATACGTTGTGATGAAGACACTCACCCAAAACTCCCTCTTGATCTTCGCTGCAAGTGGCTCGTGTGCAGGTGAATCAGCACGATCGCCGCCTTCGGGCTCGGGGACGGGGACGGTGTGCAGGTGGAAGTGGTCCCAGACCATGGGCGGCTGTCGAACGTCGTCGATGGTGACCATGCCCGGGTAGTACTCCCTAATCAGCAGGGAGAGGATGCCATTGACATGGCGTGAGTCCCGTTTAGCCCCGTTTCCAACATCGCTCGAAAACACCCAGCTCCTGCACGAGTCATTAACAACAATTGTTAGTCTGCAGTTCGGTTTTCAACATGCCATATGAACAATATGAACAAAGTAGTTTACTTACTTTTCGCCGATGGGTGAAATCACCTTGCGATGGTGGGGGAGCGGCTTTCGGCTAGGGAGCGTCGAGGGCCTGCGCTCGAAGGGCTTCCTCAAACCTGAGGAAGGCCCCCGTCATCGTCGTCGTCGTCGTCGCCGCCGCCCCCACCGCAGCCGCCGTCACCGCTGCCACCGTCCCCGGTCGTCGTCGTCCTCATCTCGAACTCCAGCCTCCTCTGGCTGGAGACGCCCGCTGCGGGCCGTCTCCTCCGTACCGGCCGGCTCCTCCTCCCTACCGTACTGGCGTATAGTTTGGAACGTATCCATTCTTGAAAAGATCTTCCATAACCGTACGCCGGTCTCTCCATTTCTTGTTCTTACATTTGCTGCACGGACACCGCATCCGAATCGACCCTCTAGCAGCTCGGTCAAATGCCTGCTCCAGGAAAGCACTGGTCCCCCTAACCCATTCAGTGGTCTGTTTTTCCCTTGTCCAGCCAGTGTACATCCACTCACGGTCAGCCATCCTCTGACATGCGCCAATGTAAGCGAGCAATAAAACCAGCATCTGCATCTACAAGGCGTTCCTACCATCTAATAGGTGAAGGATAGGTCCTAATCCCACCCGAGGATGCGTAGATGAGGTTAGCTTCCATGCTCCGCGCCCGTCCGAGACGGAATTTCGGCAGCACCTCCCCGCTGTTCTCCCGATACACGTCCCGAATGGGAGAGTGTGCATCCGGAGAGCAACGGGGAGGGGCTGCCGAAAGTCCGACTCGGACGGGGGCAGAACATGGAAGCTAACCCATCTATGCATCCTCAGGTTGTCCAAAAAACGTGGACAATCCGAAAGAGACACCGTCGCAGATATGCACTGATCTGCATACCAACGACCGCGAATCCCTTTCGGACGGGAGACGCTTAACTCGGTTACTTCATCTACGACCAACAACTATAAGGAAGAGAGGTGAATATTTATACCTAGGGTGGCGGTAGAGACAGGCTAGCGGGGCAGTGGCGAGGCGACGCGGCGCCGACGAAGACGATCGGCATCGCCCAGCTACTCCAGGAACACTGCAAAAGAAAGAAAAAACAATATCAATACAAAATTTCGGCAGAACCTCCCCTGCACGGGGAGGTTCACAAAACCTGCAAGAAAGAAGATGGCTCGATGGCCGACAACACATATACGACACGAAGGCCGTAAACAACACATACAGGACACGAAGGCCACACATGCACAATCTAGGCACGAAGGCCGTCAACAACACATATGGCACGAAGGCCAACAACCTGGACCTTTACCTTCTTCTCCGGCGACGGACGAGAACCACGGCGTGGACGAACATCGTCAACGAACGACGTCGACGATCATCCCTTCTCCTTCCTCCTCCTTCTCTTCTTCTTCCCCTTCCTCCTCCTTCTCTTCTCTTCCTCCTCCTCCTCCTTTTTCTCTTCTTCTTCCTCTTCCTCCTCCTTCTCTTCTCTTCTCTTCTTCCTCCTCCTTCTTCTTCTCTTCTTCTTCCCCTTCCTCCTCCTTCTTTTCTCTTCCTCCTCCTCCTTCTCTTCTCTTTCCCTTCCTCCTCCTCTTCTCTTCTCTTCCCCTTCGGCCTACCCCCTTCTCTCTTCTTGGAAAGGAAAGCGGCGGCGCGTGCCCCGACGGCGCGGTCCGGGGCGGGACGACGGGGGCGCCGGTGGCGAGGGGACGGCCGCGGGGACGACGGGGGTGCTCCTCGGTGGCGGCGCTCCTCGGCGGCGGTGGCGCTCCTCCTCGGCGGCGGCGCTCCTCGGCGGCGGCGCTTCTCGGCGGAGGCGCTCCTCGGCGACGGGGACGAAGGCGGCGGGGCGGCGAGGGACCGCGGAGCGGGGCGGCGCGCATGGAGAGCGGTGGCGGCGCTGGCGGCACTCCTCGGCGGCGTCGGCGCTGGGCAGGAGGAGCGGCGGCGGCTGCGTGTGGGCGCTGCGAATAGGATAGGGTTTGGGGGTGCCGGGGGCCGGGCCTTTTTTTTTTTTTAGTTTTTGGCTTCTTTGCCGACGGCCCCGGCGTCGGCAAAGAAATTTTTTTTTTTAAAAAAACCCTCTTCGCCGACGCCTCCACCTCCAACCCCGTTGGCGAAGACCCCAAAGAAAGTTTTTATTTTTTTGGCTTTTATATCCAATTTTTTTCTAGGTCCTTTCTACTATAAATAAATCTCAAATTCAAAACTTGGGGATGTTTTGAGTTATTTAGCTATATTTCGTTAGTTTTTTTCCTTCACTTGAATTTTCCCGCATTATTCAAGTTTGAACTGCAGATGCATGAAATAATGAAACTTTGGCCTTCGAAAAATGATATTCATGTTGGGGAGTGTGTTTTAAGGCCGTGTCCTAAATCTCACCCAAAAGTTCTAAGTCCTTGTCCACGTAACACGACCGTCCACGAGTGGTAAAAGTGTTTTTTAATTATATAAAATCCAAACGAAGTCGAAAAATTACGAAACTTGACGGGGTGTCGAGTTATCGCATGTGGAGGCTATGAAAAAAATATGAAAAAGTTTGGAGCAAGTTGCGGTGTCACATGCTCGAAACCCAGACATCTCCACATGTGGTGATGTCTGGGTTTTGAGCATCCGACGCCGCAACTTGCTCCAAACTTTTTCAAATTTTTTATAGCCTCCACATGCGATAACATGACACCCCGACAAGTTTTGTGATTTTTCAACTTCGTTTGGATTTTATATAATTAAAAAACACTTTTACCACTCCTGTACCATCTTGTTACGTGGACAAGGACTTGGAACTTTTGGGTGAAATTTGGGACACGGTCTTAAAACAGACTCCCACCATGAATATCATGTTTCGAAGGCCAAAGTTTTATTATTTCATGCACCTGCAGTTCAAATTTGGATAATGCGGCAAAAATCAAGTGAACAAAAAAAATTAACGAAATATAGCTAAATGTTGCCAAAAGGGCCCAAATTCAAACATGTGCTTGTAAACAATGTATCAAAGCAATAAAAAAATTTTGAAGTCAAAATTCAAAAAAAAAATGAATACTCTTTGCCGACAGCATACAAATGCTGTCGGCAAAGAGCACCCTTTGCTGCTGTCGGCAAACTATCCTGTTTCGCCGACAGCATACACAAGCTGTCGGCAAAGGTGATACTTCGCCGACAGCTTGAAATGCTGTCGGCAAAGAAGCCTATTTTGCCGACAGGGCTGACGGCGCGGCTGTCGGCGAAGCAAACGGCGACGGCGCCGTTTGGCCGAGCCAGCGCTTCGCCGACAGCCCTTCTTTCCCGACAGGCTCGCTGTCGGGAAAGAGGCTCTTCGCCGACAGCCGGTCTTCGCCAACAGACCATGGATCTGGGGCTGTCGGCGAAGATTTCTTTCCCGACAGCGGACTTGGGCTGTCGGGAAAGAGCCGGTTCGCCGACAGCCCAGATCCTGGCTGTCGGCAAACGCCTAGGCTGTCGGCGAACCGTGTGATTCCAGTAGTGAAGGCCTTTATACTATGCTGATCTTGAATAGCGGACTGGGATTTCAAGAGTTGCAACTAAAATATTCTACAATCTTTCTAAATCATTTAGAAGAAATGTAGCGTTTTGTTATATATGATTTAATCTCATGCTATCTTCGCTAATAGTTTCGGAATCTCATTACTTCCAAAAAAAAATCTCCTTTCACAAAGATATGTGGACAAGGTTCACCGAAATTGAATCTAAATCACTATTTTTGGATATGAGATTATTGGGATAAAATAGACAATGAAGATTCTATTTGGAAGGTTTCAGGTAACACAAATGCCCAGCCACGACATGTCACTTTTTTCTTCACCCCTACTAATACCACTGTCATCGTCTGCTACTCTGGTTTCTCGTTCGACTTGAATCTCAGGCCATTATTTTCATATGTGAAAGTACTAAGGTACTCCTTACATTCTAAATTATAAGTCATTTCAAGAATTTTTAAGAGTCTGAGCATCTTAACTTTGAACAAATTTATATAAATATTTATGATGCAAAATAAGTATCATTAACTATATTTTTATTGTATATCTATGTTGGAACACGGTTCCAGCAGGTTTAGTATTCAATCGTAATTACAATTACAATGCTAGAGTGTGAAGAACAGAAACTCTTCCACTCCAGCTGATCCCCCTTTACAACAGGGACTGGGGGCTCCTTTTATAGCCAGTCCAGCTCCCCAATATGAAAAGACATTACAACCCCAAAGGGGAGACGGGGGAAACCCTAATTTTAAGACTCGCCCGAGTGGGGTCGACGGGGGCAAGATCGTCCGCCGTTGCGCCGATGGGCCCGCTTGGACCCTTCCCGGGCCTCCTAGGCGTGTGATGTCCTCCTCGCTCCGGGCCCGCGGCGGGCCGCCTCTTGGGCCACCGGATGTCTCCGCTCCCGTCCCGTCGTCTCCGCCGCTGCCCGGTATCTCCGCTCGGGATCGGAGGCTTGCGCCTCCGTCCGGTGCCTCCGCCGGTGGCGAGCCAAGGGTCTCCGCCTCCGGCTCGCTACCTCCGCTCGGAGGCCCGAGGTCGGGATGCCGGCTGTTGTCTCGGATGGCGACCGGAGACCTTCTCGGCGCGCGGCCGGCATGGTCTCCGCCGGTGGCCAGAGGCCAAGGGTCTCCGCCTCCGGCTCGCTACCTCCGCTCGGAGGCCCGAGGTCGGGATGCCGGCTGTTGTCTCCGGATGGCGACCGGAGACCTTCTCGGCGCGAGCCGGCATGGTCTCCGCCGGCGGTCCCAATACCTCCGATCCAAACTGCGTAACAAGCAAAGACAACCGTAGTAAACAAGATAAATGGGGGTCAATTGACCGTAGGCTCATGCCATGTCTCCGCCGCCGAGATGCCTTTTCCCAACATTCCCCCTTTGAGGGTTAGGTCCAGCGGAGGCGGGCCCGGCCATCAACTCTTGGCTAGATCGGTGGAGACCATGGCCCCCCCCGGCTCGCCTTTGGTGGACGGAGACTTCGGGGTCCGAAAAAGGTTTTCTTCTTTTGCCTCTCTCTCTTTACGGCCGTTGGATCCGGGTGCGGTTTTTCGACCGTTGGATTTTTACCGTTGGCGTGGGGGGATGTTCTCCCCACGACCGGCCGTCCGGCCACTATAAAAGGGGGGGCGGTAATAGTTTTTTACCCCCAAAGCCGTGGTTTTCTATTCACTCTCTCGTGCCACCTCCGCATACGACGGTTGCCTCCGATTTCCATCGTGGCACCTCCCTCGCGGCGCGCTTGCCTCCGCCACCACTACACCGGTCCTTATTCCCGGTTTCGAGAGTGAAGGTCGGAGATTGGCTGGACATCTTTGAGAAGTGTATGCTTGTTGCGGCGGAGGCTAGGGACGGGAGGAGTCTCTTTCGACGTTGAAGCCTCCGTCGAAGACCTCATTCCTTCACACGGCCCGGAGGTATGGCGGCTATTACCTACGATTTCGGTCCTAGCAAAATGACCAAGGCGATGATCGAAGACCTTGAGCAACGGGCGTTATCCCGGTCGGACGTGCCAAGCTCCCGGGGTCAGAAACTGAGCCCACCCCCGCGCGGGGGTATGCGGTCGTTTTCAGGGATTTCTTCACTTGTGGCCTTCGGCTGCCGGCCCATCCTTTTCTGAGGAGAGTTTTGGGGGAGTTCAATGCTCAGATCCACCACCTTACTCCTCATGCCTTCTTGAACCTTAGCAAATTTGTCTGGGCAGTGGAGTCTTATGGCGGAGAGACTGATGTCAATGCCTTTGTGAGGCACTATGAACTTCGGGAAGCAACCACGGTAGTTTGGCGAGGACAAGGTGAAAGCACGGTTCGGGGCTGTACCTTTATGGCGAAAAGGTTTCAGGATGAACGTTTGGAGATCTCGTGGTGTCAGAAGGGCAAGTGGGAGCCGGCCAATTGGATGGAGTATTGGTTCTATGTGCAGACCATCGGTGTCACCGGGGAGGATGACGATGGCAATAAGATTGTGAGGTACCCCCTGGCCTCCGCTATGACGGCGATGAAGCCGCACACCAATTTGAAGCCTCTTCCAGCGCCTTCCGCTGCAGCCGCCGCTCGCGAGAAGTCGTGCCGCAAGGCCTTCGCGTTGGCTTGCAAGTACTCCGGAGGTCGCGACCTTCTGGAGGAGATAGTGGCCTCCGGTTGCTGGCCCTTGGCCAAGGACAGCCAAAGTTTGAGATTGTCCGGAAGGAACCGCCGGTTTCGGAGAAGCTGCGGGCATACCGTGCCCCGTCTTCGGTCTCGGCTTACCTCGAGGGAGACGGGACCAATTTCGTCAATCGAATTGAAAGGAAAGTTGTGGAGCGATCGGAGAGGTCTCCGAACGTGAATACCTTGCGCGGAAGGCGGGAGGCTGGTTTCATGCCGCGCCCGAACCGCGTCTTTGAGGAACTTCAAATCCCCTATTCCTCCCGGCTGTCCCCGGCAAGGTTCTCCGGAAGATAGAGTCAAGGGCGCGAAGAATGCCTCCGCTATTGCTGATCAAGGCGGAGGCGTCAAAAAAGAGGAAACGTTCGTGCGTTGGCCGCGGGCCTTCCAAGAAGGAGAAGACCTCCGAGGCGGAGGTTGTTGAAGCTTCCGCGTCGTATCTCGGATGCGTCGAGGCGGCTACCGGGCGACGACGGGGAGAAGAGGTTGCCAAGGATGCGGGAGCGTCCGCTAAGCCCTTGCCTACGGCGGAGACAAAGCTGGCTTCACAACCTTCTGCTTCCGCACGTGCTCCGTCGCCGGAGGTGTCTGTCCATCCCTTTCCTAGTGCTTTTGCCGAGCTGTCTAGCTCTGACGACGGCGAGGCTGGTGAAGAGGAGGAAGAGGCGGGGGAAGACGAGGAGGCCGGGGATCCGAGGCATCACTCTCGCCAACCCATCGGGTTCGTGACTTCCCCGACGAAGTCTCGATGATGATTTTGTTGGGAGTCCTGGCCATAAGCCGTCGAGAGGCACATCGATCCGAGTTTGTTGCCGATAAGGCCGCCGCCGGGCGAGCCTCCGGCGAAGGGCGGGCCTCCGCTCCCCGGTGACAAGGGTCCGGTGGGCGGGCTTTCTCTTCGTAAGCTAATTTACGCCTGGTTTTTTTTTTCTTGAACATTTCTTTGTAACATTGAGTCCGAGGAGACCTTTAACCTTTTTTTTTTTTGTTAACGAGCCGGGGCCGGTATTGCTTTGGGAGCATGAGGCCTCCTCCCCGGGTGTTGATTTGGCGCGCGTGTTCCGGCGCGGGGTGCTCGAACCATGCCTCCGGGCGGAGGTTCTACATCCGCCGCTCATGCTTCTGGAGGTAAAGATTTCTTATTTTTGTCTCATTTTTAGGTCACGCGTTTGATTGCATGATTGACTTGCTAAGATATGTCTTCGTTTTTCTTTCAGATGCCTCCGCTACGTTCGATGCGTGGGGCTTGAATGTTCACGATATTTTTGAGCATTACGGAGGTTTTTGCCTTATAGTTTTATTCTTTGTCCGCGATTTTGCGCCGTTGCGTGCTTGTATTTACAATCATTTTTCCTCGGTTTTTGCTTTGACCCCGGCCCAAGTTGATAACTACCTTGATGCGCGCCCTACGAACGCCTTCTCGCGCCTTCAACCGGAGCACCTTTGCATGGTGAGTGTACTTTGGGCTTTTTACCTTTTAATCTTTTCCTTCTTTGTTTTTTCTCACTCTTATTACTCGTCTATAGACTCATCACATGGCCTTCGCTATTGAGCACCGGGGTGCTGTGGAGCTTGCCCAGCGGACTCGGGCCATTGAGGTCCTGAAGGGGGAAGTGGAGACCCTTGGCCGTGAGAAGACTGAGCTTGCGGCCAAGGTTTCTAACTTGGAAAACGCGCTCCAGCAATCGGAGGCCCTGAAGAAAAAGGTTGAGGATTTGGAGGCGAGGCTTAAATCTACCAATGAGGCCAAGGATGTTGCTGCTGAGCGTGCCAACAAGGCAACGGAGGTGTCGAGAACCTCCGTACCCAGTGGCCTCAATGGAAAAGGCTGCGGAGACCTTCCGGAAAGGAGGCGGAGGGATTGGTGCGGAGATTGAGGAGATCGAGTTGCCGGCCGAGATTGCGGAGACATATCTGTCTGCTCTTGAAGAGTTTGGCGGTGTTGCATCTCCTCTTCCCGCTAACCATCTTGCCCGGTGGGTTGATGTCTTGGATCAAGTGCAATCTGGCGAAGCTATCCCTGTTCGTCGGAGGCGTGTCCGATTTTGCGGCAAAGGCCTCTGCCACTGGTTTACTTAAGAGCTTGGTTCGCGGAGGTCTGGACATCGGCGCCGTTGGTCTACCGAGATCTCCGATTCCTCGAGCTCGGGAGACCTCCCGCCCAATCCGCAAGACCGTTCAAAAATTCTTGAAGTCTTTCTCGGGTGCCTTTTGGCGGGGCGAAGCCGTTGCTTTGCTGCTCACGCTATGCGGAAGGTGAAATTTCTCTTCCTTTGTGTTTTATGTTTATCTTTTCTTTTGCTTCCTCATGGAGCTAACGTTTTTTGCGTTTTTAAGGCCGCCGGAGGCCGGACACGATCCGGCTTGTGATGAAAGGTGTCCCCGTCCTTGGTGAGACTTCCAAACCGGCTACGGCGGAGGCTCCCAAGTTCCTCGAGCAACCGCGTCTCCGGCGAGGACAAAGGCCGAGACGGAGGTTCCGACGGAAACCCGGCACACTCGATGCTCGTGCCGGCCCTCCCGCGGAGACGTTACAAGAGAGGCAAGACGGAGATGCCGATAAAGCCGCTGAGGCCCACGACGTCCGCGGGGAGGAGGTAGACTAGGGTCTTACTTTTCTATGTCTTATGATGTAAATACACTTGTTACTTTTGCTTGTGGCGCCCGTGGTGCGCGTATTGTATTGAAACTTATGGGTCAATCCTCCCGCGCAGTCTCCGATTTTGGGCTGTGCGGGAGGTGGAACCCGCAACCCTTATGCGCGATGGTGTTTACGTTAGCGGTTTTACGTGGGATTCGGCGATCGGTGTTCCCCCATCGCAGCCGATGATATGTTTGAATTTGTTCGCGCTCATTTGGATGATAGGCGCGACACCTTCGTTGGGTCGCTAGCATGGAGGGTCCTCCTTGAATTTGTTGCTCGTCGGTTTTTTACATGAGATGTTTCTTTTTCCTCGTTGCCTTTTTCTTTTCGGAGGCTAAGTATGTATTTACTTGCGGCCTTTTGCACGAGGTTTGTCTTTGTGTAATGGGACTTAGATGTATTCATTTCATACGCGGAGGCTATGGAAGAAATCTTAGATTATCGTATACATGTTTTTTCTTGTGTCATATGCTAATGTTACCCGATTCGAGCTAAGGTATTAAAGCGGAGGTATTGTCTTTGCTTACATGTATTTTTGTAATCTTGTCTTCGCGCCGCAACGTTAGTCCATACTACGTTTGAATTGCGCGCGGAGGTTACTAGTCGATTCCGGAGGCATTTTGACGGGTATCTTTTATTGATATTTTTGAATGGGCAAAATTTGTTAGGTTACATGGTTCCATGCTAAGGCATGGAGATTAGGTTCTTAGTGCTGCCTTTTCTCCAACCGTAGCTAATTGGACATGGTCCCTTGCTAATGGGGACTCTCAACTTGTGACCGGGTACCGCTGTCTTCGGGCTCTCTTTCACGTGATATTCCACCCTTACATTTGCGTGATTTTGACCGGGGATAGGGGACGTTACGAATTCTTACGCGGTGTCCCCCCTATCCCGTTTTCTTCCCTGAGGCAAGGCTCATTGGTGCATGCTCTTAAGAAAAGGGTGGTGTTCATTTTGGTCTATGTGGCCCCTACGCTTACGAATTCTTACGCGTGTCTCTCTGCTCTTGTGGAACTCTTGTAAATATACATCAGCCTCCATCCCCCTACTCTTGATACGTGCTTTGTGTGATCTTTGGGGGTGGATCCGGAAGCGCCTTCCTTTTATAGGCCTTGGCATGGCCGATTGGATTAAATGTCTCTGACCTCTTTGGTACACTTAGTAAATGCTGTGGATCCTGTGTTTGATTTCTCGTGATATGCTCTCTTGATTGCTCGAGGACCAAAACAACCGCTGCTGATGGTACTCTGCGGTTTGAATGAGCTTGATTGCTACTATGAGTTATGATACAGATCTTGCTCCTTTAATGCATTAGATTGCAGATCAAGGCATTTATTTACCTTTCTCCTCCCTAGGGCTATATAAGGCTTATGGATTTTGGTGATGCTTGGTCATTTGGGGTAGTGTTTCCAACACTTCACTTTCGTTAGCGTATGGCGTTGCTGTTAGATGTGCTTTGAGGCTGATACTGAGTAAGAATTCGTAAAGGCTATATCACAATGGTGTGTCGCTCTTCTACTGAGAGGTCTGGAGTGGTATCCGGCTACGAATACAACCGTGCTTGCCGCTTGGCCTATTCTTCGAGGTGTGTAGTGGGGCGGGCTAGTCCGAGGTGTGTCGGTTGGCGGTTTGTGTTTTGGGTACCGGGAGCCGAAGTCCGCCGTACTAAGGCTCCTCCCTTCTCGGAGATGGAAAATTGCAGCGCTCTTTGCTCTTTTGCGAGGCTCGTTTGCTGATTGTAATAGTAAGAGGTGGCATACCTTCTCTAGAGTCTACACTAGTTGGAGCTAGGGCATTGGTGATTCTTGTAGCCTTAATTTCATATTTGTATGCAAATTAATGGACTGGAGTGGCTTTCTCAGCCGCCGTGTTACCTTCTCTTTGTTTTCGGTTGCCTTTTTTGCTTATGACGATTAGATTGCTCCGATTTCTTCAATTTTCGGTTTTCGTGTTTGGCATGCCTCCGCTGATTTTGCGGAGGCATGAGAAGCCGCTGGCTGATCAAGCGATCTTTGCTTTAATATCGGTGCCCTAGCTGCTTGCTGGGTCTTTTTCCGATTTTGGTGATGCCTTTTTTGGCTTTTTGTACCCCTTAGCGCCCGACTGATCGGGTCTTTTTCCAAGGGTTTTCAACCTTTTTGGAGGTCGCTTATTTTGTACCCCTTAGTGCCGATCGATCGAGGTCTTTTTCCAAGGGTTTTCAACCTTTTTGGAGGTCGCTTACAAATCGTTTTGAGGTCCGCGGTCAAGGCGAAGTTTGAAGTGACCTCTTCCGATGCTTAAAGCACCGTCGAATATTGCGGCCGCGTTGCCGGCCGCTTTCGACTTTGCCGCATTCTCGTTGTTTCTCGGGGCCCTCTTTATATATTGCGAGAGGTTGATTACAACGGAGTTGCCTCGTTAAAAACCTCACCTCCGATAAGGAGTCCCCGCGTGAGGAAAAGAGTGCAATCCGGTTTGAAGGGAAAGAAAAGAAACATGAAAATGAACTACTTTGGATGCCTCCGCTTATAGATTTACGGAGGTTCCTTACATTTTAGATGTAGTATTTCCGAGGTTGTCCACATTCCAGGTGTGGGTTGATACTTTCCCATTTTCATCCCGTAAGAAGAACGATCCTTTCCTTCCGCTTGGTGAGCTAGGTAAGGTCCTTCCCACTTTGGTTGCGGTTTCCCTGCGTTTGGTGCATTTGGTTTCCGGCGGAGGACCCGGTCTCCTTCTTTGATGTCTTTGATTACCACTTTGGCATCCCTCCATTTCTTCGTTTGGTTTTGGTACTTGATTATGTTGTCCACAGCTTCTAGTCTCTCTGCCTCTGTCATCTCTTTGCTGTACTCTTCATTTTCTGCTAGCGCCTGTTTTGTGACCCGGAGACTTTGGTTTCTTAACTCTTCCGGCATCATAGCTTCTTCCCCATATAGCAACTTGAAAGGTGTGAAGCCGGTAGCCCGTGAGATATTGGTGTTGTGAGACCACACGACCTTAGGCAACTCCTCAACCCACTTTCCTTTCTTCAGGCCGTGCAGTGTTTTTGAGATTGCTGAGAATATGATTCTGTTGGACCTCTCAACCGCCCCGTTGCTCTCGGGTGGTATGCGAGGCAAAGGCCGGCTTTGTGCCAATGCTTCGCAGCATGCGGTACTCTTTGAACTTTTCAGAATCGAATTGCTTTCCATTGTCTCGTTAGGGTTCTTGGAACACCGAATCCGCACACTATGTTTTGCCGGAAAAACTTTTTTCTTGTTTCGAAGTGATGGTTGATAGTGGCTTGGCCTCAATCCACCTTGTAAAATATTCTACCGCCACAACCGCATACTTGCTACCTCCTTGAGCCGGGTGGGAGCGGCCCAACGAGGTCCATACCCCATCTCTACATAGGCCACGTTGGTGGGATGAGCCGTGACTCCCCCCGGCTTGTTTTGGTTTGGTGAGAAATTTTGGCGGCGCCGCACGTCTTCACTATGTGTAGGGCATCTTTGATGTGAGTGGGCCAAGTAAAAACCTTGACGAATGGCCTTTGCGGATAATGCCCTTGGGCCTATGTGGGATCCACAAATCCCTGCATGAATGTTGCGTAGGAGTTCCTGGCCTTCTTCATTGCTTAGGCATTTGAGTAGTGGTTGCACTATGCCTTTTTTGAATAGCTGTCCCTCTATCACGGTGTAGCTTCTTGCTTGAGCTCCCAGCCTTGCCGCGCTGGCTTCATCTGAGGTTACATGATTGCCACTGATTTGATCTATGATTGCCTCGCCTCCAGTCTTCGGAGTGAATTAGTAGTACCTCCGCAAATGCTCGTTTAACCTTGCCGTGGCTGGTTGCCGTAGCTCTTGGTAAAAGGTGCCTGCCGGCATGTCAAGCTTGTTTGCTTGCTGCCTTTGCCAACTCATCGGCCTCCATGTTTTCTCCTCTCGGTATGTGCCACGAGGGTGAAACCTTTGAATCTCTTCTCAAGGCTTCTCATGACCTCTAGGTATCTTGCGAGTTCGGGTTCCCTCGCGGTGTACTCTTTTTCCACTTGACTGCTACCAACCGTGAGTCTCGTGTTTACTAGCACGTGAGTAGCCCCGAGTGCCTTTGCTTTTGTCAACCCCAATATGACACCTTCATACTCTGTTGTATTGTTTGTGGCTTTGAAGCACGGTCTAGCCGCATACTTTGTCGACTCGATGGTGAAAACGGGATTGCGGAGGCCCGGCCCCTGGACTCCCAGGCACCATCTCGTGTAAAGCGTCCGGTGGGATACCTCCGATTTTGATTCGGAGGTATTTGTTGGCACCCATTCGAGAGAAAATCCGCTAGTGCTTGCGACTTGATTCTTTGTTCTTGCAACAAACTTGATCTCGAACCGAGACAGCTCGTAGCCCACTTGCCAATTCTTCCCGAGGCTTCTTTGTTGTTCGGGATCTCGGCGTTGGCCGCTGCATTGTCGGTATCGAATAGTGTGGTCCGAAAGTAGTGCTTTAGCTTCCTTGATGCCGTGATTACGCATACGCTATCTTTTCAATCTCTCGTGTAGTTCAGCTTTGCTCCTTGCAATGCCTCGGACACATAGTATATCGGCCGCCGCACCTCGCTTACCATTTATCTCGTCTCTCTTGCACGAGTACCGCACTTATCGCCCCCGCTGATGCCGACACGTACAACGGGAGTGGCTCGTCGCTATTCGGGGCTGCCACCATTAGGTCCTCGGCCATGTATTTCTTGAGCTGCCGAAAGCTTCGATTGCTCGATCCCCATTCAAACTTTTCGTTGGCCTTGAGTGCTTTGAAGAAAGGGAGGTGCGTTCACCTGATTTGGAGATAAACTGTTCAATGCCGCGATTCTTCCCGTGAGTCGTTGGATCTCTTTTTTGTTTGATGGCTCGGGCATGGCCGGGACGGCTTTTGTTTTGTCTCGGATTGGCCCCGAGACCTTCGGGTCCGACGACATATCCCAACATTTTTCCCCGCCGACTCCAAAGACACATTTTTTCGGGTTTAGCTTCAATCCGGCCTCCCTAAGGTTTGCAAAGGTTTCCTTGAGATCTTCCGAGATGGTTCTCCGGTTCTTTGCTTACCACGGCAATGTCATCTACATAGGCTATGATGTTTTTCTTTAACCGAGACCGTAGTACAGCTTGTACCATTCTTGCAAAGGTTGACCTCGCATTCTTGAGCCCTTCGGGCATTCGCACAAAACAAGAGGTTCCAGTCGGTATAGTGAAACTTGTCTTTTCCTCGTCTTCTTTCCCGAGCCGGACTCCGATGATATCCCGAAAAACACTTGAGTCCGGGAGGGAGAATCTTTTGCATCCCGCGGCCTTATCAACCGAGGTGTCTATTCTAGGTAGCGGGAATGGGTCTTTTTTGCATGCCTTGTTCGGTCGGTGAAGTCGATGCACATTCGCATTTTGCCATTCTTCTTTGGGACAAGTACCACATTTGCTAGCCATTCCGAGTATTTGACCTCTCGTATGACGTTTGCATCCAATAATCTCGCACCTCCGCCTTTGCGGCCAAGGTTTGTTCTTCGACATTTTCCTCTCGCCTTTGCTTCCTTGGCTTTACATTCTCATTTAAATCCAAAGTGTGCTCGATTATATCTCTCCCAATTCCTTTGAGGTCTTCGCGACCATGCAAAGACATCTCTCGTTTTTGGACAATAGGCTAAGTAATTCTCTTCGTTCTTCCTCCGATAGATTTGCTCCGATCGTGACCTTCCGTTTGGCACCGCCTCGTCGAGGGCACCGTTATTGTGTCCTCCCGATCCTTCATGTCCGTCTTTCCTCCGGCATATCCGGTGGCTCATCCGATGCCACCGTGTTTATGTTTCGTGAGCCTTGTATATTGCTCTCTCTATGTTTCTTGCTTCCTTTTGGCTTCCTCAAACCGTGATTATTCCATGCAGTGCTGGCATTTTCATGCAAAGGTAACCCATGTGGACTGCCACATTGAACTTGTTTGCGAATCCTCTTCCTAGGATTGCATTGTATGGGTAATATATGTCCACTACATCAAAGGTGATGTATTCTGTTCTCGCGTTGTCCCCATCTTGAAAAGACACGGGTAGGGAAATTTTCCCGAGGGCGTGAATCTTCCTTCCTCCGAATCCTATCAGGGGTGTATCTGGTGGTTGCAGCTGAGACCTGCTGAGCTTCATTTGATCAAACACACTTGCGAAGATGATATCTGCCGAACTCCCGGAGTCAACCAGTATTCTGTTTATCTCCCATCCTGCCACGTTTGCTTTTATGACCATCGCGTCGGTGTGAGGATAACTCTCCAATCGGAGGTCCTCTTCTGAAAAACTGATTTGGGCCTTAGACCATTCTGTTGTTCGGTGTGCTCCCTGCACAGCCACATTATTCACCAATCGGAGGTGATCTTTTTTCTGTTTCTTTGTCTCGAATTCCATCGCTGAACCGCCGGCTATCGGTAGTATCATTCCTATTGTGGGCGGAGCGAGTGGGGGTTCATCTCGATTCTCAATCGGAGGTTCGGCCTTTGGCATGGTGCGGGGCGGGTGACCCTCGCGGAGGTGCCGGTAGTGCCTCGAATTGCCTTTGTTGCGGAGGTGGAGGTAATGCCGCGTCACGCCTCGCCGCCGTTGATGTGAAGGCGAGGTGTTTCTACCATGGATATCCGTGGGGGTCGAGTGTTGACATAAGTGATCGCACTCTCCGCTCCGACGGGTGCCCGGTTGCCGTACCGAGACATCCGGTACCGCACAGCCGCCATCGGTAGGGACGGTGGATAGTGCTGGCGTGCGACGTTCTCGTGAGGGAAGACACCGTTAGTGTACCCTGGATAGCTTGGGTTGTACCGCGATGGTGTTGTGCGGTGAAGGTGTGATTCACTTGTGCGGTTGGCTCCGGAACGGGTGGAGGCGGCCGTTGCTTGTTCTTCATCCGATCCATTGTTTCTTTGGTTTGGGGCATTCCTTGGTGCTATGCCCCTTTTCTTCCCCATGGAAGATACAATAATGCCTTCTTGGTTTCTCGGTTCCTATTCCAGTTCTTCGACTTGCTCTTGTTGAAATTCCGGTTATTCCGAGCCTTTGTGTCTTGGCCGTTCCTCGGCTCCTTGTCCGCCGAACGTTGAGGCCGGCTGTTTTGCACATTGAAGACTTGCCTTTGCCGAGCATTTCGCCCGTCATAGGACCGTTGTCTCTATTGTTGTTCCCGCCGGAATACCTTTTGCTCCGGCCTTCTCCTTCATCCAGTCTTTTCCGGAGGTCATTGTACGATCTGCGGTATTTTTCGAACTCTTCATGCAGCTTTTCCATGGTAGCTGGCTTTTCTCTCGCTAAGTGGCTTGCGAAGGGTCCAATGCGGAGACCTTTAATTGCTGCCTCTATTGCGACGCTGTCTGGCACGTCTGGCGCCTTCGCCCTGAGGTGTAAGAATCTCTGGAAATAATCCCTCAACGGTTCCCCCTTGTCATGTTTGTTGCCGATCGGAGTCCGCCGACGACAATGACTCGCTTGAGAATCCTTTAAAATTGGCGATTATCTTGTCCCTCGGGTTCTCCCATGAGTAGATTGTGCTAGGCAAAGCATGGAGTACCATGTCGGTGCGTCGCCCTCCGCGGCGATAACGAAGGATTTGGCTAGGACACCGTCATTTCCTCCGCGGAGGCGGCCGCCGCCTCAAAACTCATCGAACCGCCGTGGATCTGTTTTTCCATTGTACCTAGGCGGGACCATGGGCTTGTAACCCGGAGGCCACGGTGCTTTACGTAGGCCTTCGACGGTGGGGATTTCGGGTCGAACGTCCTCTCGGTAAACCATGATCCGAGGTATCTCGGGGGTGTTGCGGCCATGTATTGGCCGAGTTGTGGGGTTGTCATAGTATTGTTTTGATGCATTGTTATGGGTTGCATGCTCTGAATCTCCGCTTGCAATATTGCCATTTGCTGCCTAATCTCCTCTCGCTTTGCCGGGAGGTGTGTATTGCCCGTGCGTAGCTGCTTGCTCGCTCTCGGCTGTCTCGTTCGCTTCCATGCGCTGCATTTCGGCTCTCGGCCGACTTACCTCATTTTCCCGGTGCCGATTGCCGTCCCGGCTTGCCGGAGGTTGTTCATCTTCGCCGTGGTCATCATTGTTCTGCTCATCTTCGGTTGCTGCTCGGAGGCATACGTGCTTCGGGCGGACCTTCGCGGTCCGCCCTTCGCGGTGGTTCGGGTGCCTCCGCGGGTGTCTCCGTCCCCGCGGCGGCACGTTTTCGTCGGCGGCGG
Organism: Themeda triandra; assembly: GCA_018135685.1. Lineage (NCBI taxonomy): Eukaryota > Viridiplantae > Streptophyta > Magnoliopsida > Poales > Poaceae > Themeda > Themeda triandra. Next base: position 158,510 of record JAENPR010000906.1, read on the forward strand.
CGGCCGCTATCCGGTTTCTTGTTGGCATCGTGAGTGATATTCTCGGCCGGACACACGGGTGGGCGCCAACCGTTGGAACACGGTTCCGGCGGGTTTAGTATTCAATCGTAATTACAATTACAATGCTAGAGTGTGAAGAACGAAACTCTTCCACTCCAGTGATCCCCTTTACAACGGGACCGGGGGCTCCTTTTATAGCCGATCCGGCTCCCCCAATATGAAAAGACATTACAACCCCAAAGGGGAGACGGGAAACCCTAATTTTAAGACTCGGAGTGGGGTCGACGGGGGCAAGATCGTCCGCCGTTGCGCGATGGGCTCGCTGGACCCTTCCCCGGGCCTCCTAGGCGTGTGATGTCCTCCCCGCTCCTGGGCCGCTGGCGGGCCGCCTCTTGGGCCACCGAATGTCTCCGCTCCCGTCCCGTCGTCTCCGCCGCTGCCCGGGTATCTCCGCTCTGGGATCGGAGGCTTGCGCCTCCGTCCGGTGCCTCCGCCGGTGGCCAGAGCCAAGGGTCTCCGCCTCCGGCTCGCTACCTCCGCTCGGAGGCCCGAGGTCAGGATGCCGGCCTGTTGTCTCCGGATGGCGACCGGAGACCTTCTCAGGCGCAGGCCGGCATGGTCTCCGCCGGTGGCCAGAGGCCAAGGGTCTCCGCCTCCGGCTCGCTACCTCCGCTCGGAGGCCCGAGGTCAGGATGCCGGCTGTTGTCTCCGGATGGCGACCGGAGACCTTCTCAGCGCAGCCGGCATGGTCTCCGCCGGCGGTCCCAATACCTCCGATCCAAACCTGCGTAACAAGCAAAGACAACCGTAGTAAACAAGATAAATGGGGGTCAATTGACCGTAGGCTCATGCCATGTCTCCGCTGCTGAGATGCCTTTTCCCAACAATCTATTTGGTGCCATAAATCTCTATAGCTCTTTCTATAATTTTGGTCAAACTGTAAAATACTTTGACTCTCCAAAATTTTTAGAATGACTTATAATTGAAATGGAGGGAGTAGGCAATAGAGATTCTTCGGAAGTTCGATGTGCCACTAGGGTTGGCCACGACGGCAAAGTTTCTTTTTTTCCGTCCATATTTGATGGCTCGATGGAGAGCGCTACATTTCTTTTTATTATAAACAGCAAACTTTATTGATTCGATGCTATAGTTAAATCGTTTACAAACAATTGCATGATAGAATTTGGGGGGGGGGGGGTCATCTACTCATACATAAGAATTCTTTTCTAACAAAACTTGTCTTGCTAATTCATGAGCATGAATTGCATTCCCTATTACAATGGCAAGTAGATATAGCAGCAAAATCCATCTATTACTGACAACATTCATCATAGATAGGGTCCGCCGTTGTGGCTGAGAAGCCTTCTTTATTCATCGTGTTCACAACTTCTAAGCAATCAGTCTATACCTCCATTGTGTTGTAGCCAATCAGTTGAGTCAACAAGATATTGTCCCTTAATGCAAATGCTTTTGCCATAGCCACATCCACCACATGCGAGATATAGCTATATGACGCAACAATGGAACCTCCCTTCTAGTGGAGGGGTTTCATTTTGTTGTTTCCAATACGGCTATGTCATATTAAATGAAATGAAACTAGGATGAAACACCCTCTCTCAATGCAAAAGTTTTACTCTAGAGTTTCATAGACATTTAATTTCATGACTCAAAATAGTTGGTAACTGTGTCAAGAGAATGTCATCTAGATAACACTCATTTTTGTCTCTCTTCTTAAATACATTATCATGTTATAAAAAATGCCTATATGACAACCTATTTAATGCAAATGAAACTAAAATGACACTCGCATTGAGACTAGCCTAACTAACTGTGAGACTAATAAAACTCATCACTCACTAATGAAGAGTGTGGAAAATAATTAGAACATCTTATAAACCTTTAGATCAACTGTCGGCATCTTTACCTAATATTTATTGTATAGTCAGCATAATCGATACATATGTCTAGGAGGACTTTGATGCATAAGTAGAAATCTATGTCTATCCAAACTCTACACCTTATGTTTCTAATCGTACTTAAAATATCAGTCTGTACTTCTACCATTCTTCTATCTTAATAACAGCTAGTAAGATCAAAAACAAAAGATTGTGACTAGATTTGAAGTCTTGTATTACCACCGTATTCGCCATCATCAAACACATCTTTGAAAGATGGCCCAACATCTAGAGCCATGCCTCTCTCCATCTGGAAACTTTCAAATGGATTCGGGCGGATTTCCCTTGAATGGGCCATGGTTTTCTTCCTTCCACACACCCACAACATATGCCAACAAAAGCGCATCTTTTTTGTTGCTAAAACATGTTTTATTTTGGATCCACTTTGCATAGGTCTATTCATGAGGATTCTGAAACAAATTGATTTTGTATTTGACAATTTTTTATTTACTATGTAATTTTAAAGCTTTAGCAAAAAAATATACGTAAAAGAAAAAGATTAATAGATAGGGAAACTGGCATCGGGCCGAATTCAGCCAACTAAGCCCACGGAGCGGCTAACAGGCCTGCCCATTAAAAGATCAGGATTGCGGGTTGATTTCAATAAAGTTAAAGGGTTTTTTCTTGCAAAAAAAACCACGAGAGGAGGTTGGATTGCAGGTTGATTTCGCTAAAATTTGAGGGTTCTTTTTGCAAAATTACCGGGCTTGCACGATTTGAGCTGTTCGTACGATTTGAGTTGTTCGTCCGACCGATCTAACGACCGAGAAAAGCCCGCAACTGGCCACGCCGGTTGGCCTCGGTTTGGTGCAAGAATCATATTAAAAGATGTGGATAAGGTTCACCAAAGTTGAATCTCTAACACCACTACTTTTAGATACGAGAATATTAGAATATAAAACAGGCAATGAGGATTATATTTTGAAGGTATCTCAGGTGACATGAGTGACTAGACTAGCCATGACATGCCACTTTTTTCTTCACCCTACCACTGTCATGGTCTTGTAGTACCGCCATATACCTCGCCATCATCAGATGCATCTTTGAGAGACGGTCAGGCATCTAGAGTCACGCCTCTTTACATTGGGAAACTTCCAAATGGATTCTGGCCGATTTTCCTTGAATGGTCGGTCATGGTTTTCTTCCTTCCACATACCCATAGCAGATGCCAACAAAAGCGTCCCATTTTCGTCGATAGGGAAGGAAGAAAACCATCACCAACCATTCAAGGACCGGCCATTTTTTTGCTACCTTTGAAATCGGTCAAGAGTCATGTACCATTTCTGATCCTCCGGTTCACCAGTTATTCAATCAGATGTTTTATTTTTTTCGTGCCTTTTTTTTTCAGAGAATCATTCAACCACACAATAAAACTGGACCAAGTCAATATCTATCAAAAGCTACGTGGTGTGTATTGTTAATTACTCAATTTCCAACTTAGTGCACTATTGCGAAGTGTGTATTATTAATTACTCGTTTCCTAAACTAGAACGATACCTAACACTGCACGTTGCTATGGAACTTTCCGAGAAATAAAATCCTTGTATGCATGTATTCTTACATCAATTTTACCAAAACTAGGCAAGGCAAAGAAAAAAGTAACAGAATTAAATAGTAATTGCACTTAGCGATGGATGTGGATAGCTTGCACTAAAATGTTGAAAATTAGCGGATGACATGACTATTAGTGAGAGATGATGTGGATAGTTAGTGCGAGATGATGCAGATATCTTGCATGTGGAGACAAATGCATGTGCAGATAGAACGACTCGTAGTGAGGATTTAGTTTATAAGAGATGTAATCAAAGTACATTCTTTTTTCGCAAATCTCAATGCAACACGCACCCCTATAAAACCAGGAACAATGCTATTAGATTCTAAAACAAATACAGAAAAATACGAGCATATGCGTCAAATCTAGGACTTGAGCCATTTGATTGGTAGGTTCCACCATAATAAACCTAACTAGTCCACACATTATAATGCACTTTACTTTTGTTACAAGTACTTTTTCCCCATTTAGAGAAAAATTCTAAAATGCCTTAATAAAAAAATAACATCTCTACAAGTCCATAAAATATCACTATTAGAATATACTTTATGGAAAAGTTAATAGAATTGAATTGATGTTTATAAATGTTTGCGAAAGATGTTTATAAATGTTAGTGCACCTTTCTATAAACTTATCTAAAGTTAGAAGGAATCTGTCTTATGGTAAAATTAAAGAACTACAATTTGAAAAATATGCATTGTAAATGAGATATTAAAGTTAAGAAAGAGTTAAATATGAATATATGTACAAAGTTGGAAGAAAAATACAAATTTCCTTGGTGTACTTTAGAATCCAAGTTTATATGGATTTTAGAAGGAAAACGAAAAATGGTCATATACGTAAAAATATATAGTTATTGATTTTTAATAATACTAAAATTTTATCAAAAAATACAACACAATAAGCCATGGATTTATGGGTTTGTTGCAGTGGAAAGAGATGGATGGGGATTGATTATTAGTATCAAACAGCCGTCGGTGTCATGAAAATAGCGTTGAGTAGACTGCTAGCCACTAGCTTGGTCATACATGTCAATGTCATGCCACATATAGAGTACGGTTCCGCGTATTTACCAGATGCTTTGTTCCGTTGCCAGAAAATACCGGAGTCTCCAATGTGTGTGTTGGAGATGTATTTTTTTCGTCAGTTTCTTTCCTTTTCTCAGTTGTAACAACGTTGTCTGGTGACTTTTGTCTTACCTGAAACACTAGTTACCTTTTATAATAATTTGGCCTGATGTATCCTCGAGAGAGCATGACTGAAGCCAAAAATTTAATATTTCCTTATCTAAAAAAACATATAGAGTACAGTTAAGCTAAGTAGCCATGAAACTTTTAGAAGGTTTTTGCACCGTGGGAATGTGGAACGAGAACATGACCATGTTCTATGTTTTCAGCTGTTAGGGACTCAGCACAAGAATAATGCAACTACAGTGTACAGATACATATGAGTAGCAAAATTTATAATGAAGTTTTACGTTTGCGTCTGTGATGAATCGATCGACAAAAAACTGGAATAACAACAAACCTCATTTGTTGGGATTGGGCCTGTTCCGAAGGGCATAAACCCATTTGTTAGGCTAGAGCCTAATGGACCTCATCTACGTATGATGCACAATACTAGGCCTGTCCGATTAACTTTTCAGCCCAAGCTATCTATCTCCCTCTCTCCCCCAATAGTGACAGGGCTTTTCGGCTCCGGCGACGGCGGCCGTGGCTTCCTTCTTCGGCGATCACCGTGCTGGGGCAGCAGCAGCAGCTCCACCAAACGCCGCAGGTCAGGTGACCCTTCTCCGTCTCCTCCTTTCGGTTTTCCTGTCAAAACCCGGGGGCTATGAGCTGGCCTCCTATCCAAAACCGTACTGATTGGTCATCGTTTTCTCCGTTCCACACACGGCCATAGCCCATAGCAGAGGCGAACAAAAATGCCGCATTCCGCCGGCATAGCAACAGTAGCATATACTCGAGTGTGGTGTGAAGTGTGAACCTCTCGTCACCTTCCAGTGAGGCCAATGGCCAACCTACCTACCTAGGCCCTAGGGCCTCTAGTTCGTAGTACTTCGTAGGATATACTTGTGGCCACAGAGCAGAACCACCCAATTTTAACACATAGCAGAACCACTCAATTTTAAGTAGAGTCCAAATCAACCAGGATGTTTAAGTTTCCTCCGCTCCACCAATTATGTTCAGTCAAATGTTTACTTATTTCTGTGGTTTTTAAGAGTTATTTCAGTTCAACTACAGACACATATACTGGATCAAGTCAACAAGGCATGGGACAATATAATTAATTAATTAATTAATTAATTGAATGTTAGAATAGCTAGAACTGCAGCCTGTATTGTTAATCTGTTATGGAGGATGTAGCAAAGCCATGTGTCATGCTAATTATTACTACTTCCCATGTTTCTAGTGCTCGCCGTCAAACGTTAACAAGCTAGTATAAGCTACTATTCCAGGACACTTTGCCTGTTATGAAGACTTTGTAGGATGTGTTTTACAGAGCCTTTTTTTTTTGAGAACAGTGTTTTACAGAGGCTGGAATGGGACGGTACAGTTACAACAAAGGAAAGTTTAGATATTAGTACATCAACATTCTAGCCTGTGGGATTTTTTTTTTAGAAAAAGGAATTTATATTCCAGTGTCTGATAAAGTTTTGAACACAATCTAGCATGTGGGATAGCATTTACAACTTATAAGACATAATTTCTGTCCACTATTTACTTTCTGCACATCCATATTTTCCCCCTTATCACCAGGCTGGGAATCGGATGGTTACAATTACAACTCAAAGGAAAGTCTAATATTAACACATCAATATTCTAGCATGTAGGACAGCATTTACAACTTTTAAGACATAATTCCTGTCCACTATTTACTTTCTTCACATCCATTTTCTTTGCTTATCACACATATTATACTCTACAGGTAACATACTTGTGTCCCTTTCTTGTCACAACTCATGAAGCAGCAATGGCTGTCTGCATGTGAGCGGATTGATGTACACCTTCAAAGGAGTTCCTTCTCATCACCTCTTCATTACGCCCATATATCTTCAGGGATCATCATAGAGGTAACCTCAAGTGCCCCTGCCATTTCAATATCTGCGAAATCTATCAAATATTCTGGCGTGCTTGGCACCATGAAAAAGTTTTCAAAGCTTTCATCCTGAATTCCAAGGACATCATTATGAACAGATGTTAAGCTGCTACTGCTTTGGTTATGGTTGGCAATTGGTGCACTATAATCTGTCGTCTCAGTAACATATGGATGGATTATGTCATCCTTCTTGCAAATGTGCTGGCCGTAATAGTCAACATCGAACAACCTCACTATTCCAGCTCTTCCATCTGATTCCTTCTGTTGCACTGTCTTAGTTGCAAGACACCCTTGGTCTTTATTATTGGCACATCTATAGTAGCTCCTGATTTACATGGCATCATTATTATTATTTTGTTATACACAAAAGGCAAAATATGCAAAATAGTATTCATCTACATGATGAAAATATGTATGACTGCAATATTGAGCTATTGTATATGTTCACAAAGCTAATCATCCACACACATGAGAATCTGAATTCATTATAGAAAATATTATATATATGAAGTACATCAACACATATGTTTTATTACATACCTAGAATGCTTTGCTTTGGAGATCCATTTCTGCCCATACTTCCTCCATTGATATCCATCAAAGTGTGGTGCTTGTGTCACAACTGAACCTGTGTGCTGTGCATTCTTCCTAAGAGAAGGGGTAACTATTTTAAGCCACAGTAAATGATATATAAGTAAACATATATATGCTCCTTTTGCTACATACCTTCTCTTATTTCCATTTTCTTTAGGTTCCTCCCCCAACATGTGACTCTCCACGTTATTCTTGCCACCTTTCCTTCTATATTTGATAAGATTGGCCTGTTTCTTACTGTTATCACCAAGTTCGAGAAAGGAGATAACCTTTCTTGAGGAACTGAATATATCTTGAAAGAGTTGCTGCGCAAGCTTCTCCTGGCTACTATAGGGATCAAGTATTGGTAGGATAAGGTCATGTAGGTCCATCACGAGAGACCTTTGGTGTTCAATCTCGTTGATCACCACTTGGCACCCACTATGAGTGGAAGATTCAAGGATGTTCATTTGATGCTTTCTATGTGGCTATAATAGTTGGACTTTGGAGCTAAAGGTGCTAGGTATATGCAGCTTTAGGCATCTATTTATACAAAGCACACGGTAGTATGAGCATGCATGGTGGAGGGAATGGACCATTTTTCAAATTTTCTCACTAGAAAAAGACTTGGGAGAGCACTGTCCCTATCCACAGTGGCAGAGCGTGAAAGGAATTCAAGAGGGGGCTAATAGTATTAAAATTTTCTCTAATGTGCAAGTCTCCATTACTTGCTAAGTATTATCCTAGATAGACTATCCTTAGGAAATTTCAGTTTACAGGGCGAGGCCATGGCCTACGATGGCCTACACATGGCTCCACCAACGCCTATCCAACAGTAGTATGGTACAACTAAAGTTGTCATTTGCGATCCTGTTATTCTCAGACTGATGCATAAACATACATAGATCCTGATTATGAAAGGCCACACTAGTGGTACTAGTGTTTTAAATTGTTGGAGGAAGACAAATCAGTATTAACTTAATTGTTTATCGGATGATAAGGATTGACATATCTAATTAAGGTGGATTAATGCATAAAAACCACAACTGGTTTATTCATGTATAGAATATAATAGAGTCGATGCATAGAAAATACATTTGTGATAAAAGTGTTGTCTCCATAAGTTATTTGATGTGTTTAAGTTTATTTCTGTTTAGCTTGAAAATCGTCCATTAGATTGTTGTTAGTTTTTACTCCTGTGGTCGACAGTCTTGACAACCAAAGACTTTTGGCTAATCATGCAGGATTGACAGAATGTCTACGTCCCTCACATGGCGCAGACATTCATGAAACGAAACATGTGGCTGTTATAGGGAGCAACGTTGCTGTAACTACACTGGCCATGGGACAGGGACATGCTTGGTTGGACTCTAATAATGGTAAATGACACCTAGTTATTTGGAAATGAATGCAAAATAAACTAGCTAGTTAATTTCATCTTTTACATAACAGGTGTGCTATGATGAAGTAGGCAATCACCATTTATCGTTGATTCAAACTTTAATCTTTGTGTAGACAAATCATTACATGAAATTCAATTTATGTTAATCTAATCCTCATACATGCATGAGAAAAGTATTGCTGGTACACATGAAACCTGTTGAATAATTAAATTAAACATTAAGTGATTCTCAAAAACATGTTGAGAACCATGAAAATTGCATGTTATGTGTTCAAAGATCTCAGATACTTCATAATATGAACATGTACTGATAGTTCCACTCAGACTAACCATAGCCTTTGTTGACCACCATATGCATCATTGTCAACCAAAACAAGCGAACAAAACTAAGTGATAAGTGGTGAACCCTTCAGGATTCCTGAGCACCACATGAATGCCATACGTGTAAGCCAGACGTACCAATTGATTGCGACAAGAGATAAGGGAGTTGCTAGTTAAAAAGAATAGCGTTCAACAGTTCTTTCTCACATGCGCCACAGTTGGTGCGCGTGCACACCCATACACACACAAAAAAAAAAAAAAAAAAAAAAAAAAAAAAAAAAAAAAAAAAAAAAAAAAAAAAAAAAAAAAAAAAAAAAAAAAAAAAAAAAACTGCTACCAGCCTGCCATAGAACTTACTGCCGATGCAGCCTACTTTGATACTCAAATCTCAAAATTAAACGCTGAAACATTTCCAACTCTTCACTTAAGGTATAGCTTATAGCATCAACTTAGCTGGTACAAGAAGGGGTAGATGAGCTTGACTACATAGATAACAGTTGGCGCCAAAAACCTGAGGCCACTTGGTCCACTATGGCACTATCAGCATGGGGCGCTTATGGAGCAGAAGAAAAACTTTGTAATGTGTTTCCAAAGATTGTAGTAGCACAGAAGGAAGGACAGTTGGAGGTCATCCCTTCCTGGCCCAACCTTGAGGGAGGAAGGCTTTTGTAGGATTCTAGGATAAGCCCTAATAGGTGATTTTTATATTTATTAGCTTGCTTACCTACCCGCAGGTAATCAAGCACATGTAAATTTTACACAATTTTATAAACTAACTCCACCCTAAAATATAACTTAACCAAGCATTCAAAATATATCTCAAATTATAGGTGAATTAACTCTACAACTCCAATCACATGTTACCTAGTTGCCATTAGTGTTTATTGTCAACCCAACCACTGAACCACCAGGCTCAAATATGGTAAGCATAATATCTCCCTACTTTTAAGGGAGAGTCACATGTCTTTTGCTTTCCCATAATATATTTTAGAGTTCCTTGAGTACTTTATATTTCAGGATGGAGTGAGTATTAACTAGAAATGAAATATAATCTTCCGCAAAAAAAAAAAAAAAAAAAAAAAAAAACATTCCAACTTATAGATCATTGGATTTTGTTATTGTATCTCATATTTGTGTCAAAGTGTGACATATGCATGCATGGTTATTCTTTTGCTTGCAGATTCGCAGTTAGTACATTTAACTGTATTTTGGACAAGGATGATGCCCACAATGCTCCTTTCTTTAATGGTCACAGCTCAAGTTTCAGAATGACTTTGTCCATTAGCCTTTGTGCTGTTTATTTAGAAAATAACGTGTGCCATTACAAATGAATAACTCCTTAATCTCAATGACATGTTAGAGCTTAACTAAAACACAAGTAGCATATACCTAAGTTTACTACTTCCCATTCGCAGGATAGCTAGACATATGCATATGCTAGTTGATGTAGTTTACAGAGTCATTGTCTTGCTAGGATCCCGTCAGGTGTTTGGTATGCACGTGCATTGAGAGCATACAGGACAAACTAGTGGCGGCTGTGGGTCAACATACCAGTTTATAAATACTTCAGTGATCATCAGGGGCTACCTACTTGTGGTTAGTTTACCTTTTTTTTTTTTTTTTTGCGAGGGGTTAGTTTACGGAAATATGTGTATAGTTGCTTCCTATTGCAATGCATGACTCTGATCGAACACATGATTTACATATTAAGGCTATACTGATATTCCAGCAATCACAAGGAGATATATTATTGCATTGTGAGAATCCAATACCTTCAGACTGGTATATGATTCGAACAAGTTCAGACAAATTGAGTCTGTTTAACCTACTCCCATACATTACCAATATACTTTTCAGTTTTTTTTTTTTTGGCCTTCCTCCCCATTCCTTGCCACCACGGCGCCACCCTTTGCCGCTCCCCACCCCAACCACATCATTCTCCAGTACTTCACTTTTCAGCCCTATTTCTCTTTTTCTTTTTATTATCTCTTTGTTTGCTTCCCACACTGTTCCTAAGATTTATTTCATATCATGTAGATAGATCACTATTTCATTCGATAGATATACCAATTATGGGGCATCACATTCGAGTCTCTTTTTTCTTTTACAAGTTGAAAATTGCACCCATACTATACAGCTGGAGGCTGTAGGCTCTCTCTCCCCATATGTGTATATTATTATACTCTATTTATTATCTCTCTTCATTCATACCATATCAGCTTATCATCGATATATATGTGTGAATTATCATGCTCCAAACCTTAAGAATGCATCCAACTCCCAACTGTCCAAAGGTTCACACACAGTCATGTCGAATGGCTCATACATGCTGTTCCTTGTGATCAAGTTGGCAGATTTGTCGAGTGGCTTATTGCCATCTAGGGACGTCTCAGGGCCATAGGGATCTGTACAAATTGTTGATATGCTGGATTGGCTGTTTGGTTCCGAGCCATCGGTGCCAGAGTTGATGCCATTGTTATCCTTGCAAGTATGCTGGCCGTGGTAGATGTTGGATTTAATTGGGCTAGGCTCATGATAATTTAATTAAATCAAATAATATTACAAGGCACATTTCTAATACTAGGGAATTGAGAGAAATCCAAATTGAACTTGATCGGGAAGTTCGAATTGAACTTGTATGACAAGTTCGAATTGATCTTGTATGGCAAGTTCGAATTGAACTTGATCAAGAATTTCGAATTGAACTTGTATGGCAAGTTCGAATTGAACTAGTATGCCAAGTTCAAATGAACTTGATCAAGAAGTTCGAGTTGAACTTGACATTCTTGATCGGAGGGTTACGGAACCTACTAGAGTTATGTTTTCTCATCAAATGAAGATGTGACATATGGCTCAAGTTGGATTACTTGAGTGTTAAGTAACTTGCTTGTTGTTCAAGTAATACTTAACCATCAAGAGAAGGTCAACTTGTATTTGTCAAAGGGTCATCTCCATCTATAAATAGATGAACCCTCTTCCTACTAAGGGAGAATAATACTCTTGTATGGGCATACCACAAAACTCCTCTCAAAGCTCATATTCTTACTCCACCTGCGGTCGTTGCATTTCTATGCATTCCTATCGTGAGACTCTGCGGGCACAGAGCTTGCGAGAGCAGGCCTCCGAAACCACGCCCTTCTGAGATCCTGCTCGGGATAGGCGGGCGATCAGGTTTTTGGGGAGCGTATAACGCGACTGCTCACTCGTGTCCTACTAACAAGAAGGCCGTTCGAGTGATCGCACCGCATCGACTCGCCACGCATCGAATTAGATCGACTACATCGAACAAGCTCAACCAACTAGCATGGCTAGTCCGGTTGAGAACGGCGCATCGGTGCCTCCCGACCTTGGCCCCACCTCCGGTACATCCTAAGTTCTTCCTGTTTTCAGTTCATGTTAAATGGTGTTTTAATCATGAACATGTGCACCTGTTTTGCTATAACAAAATCACTAATCAACTTCCTATTTTACCTAAAATATTTTGGAATCAAAATATGTTGTAAATTGCCTAAATTTCTAACAATCCAAAAACCTGATAGGCAATTTTTAAATCTCGGTTTTGCTGCATCAATCAAGCCAAATCTTTTTGATGGTTCAAATTACAAACGATGGCGCGATAGAGTCATTTTGTGGTTGACAGCTATGAACATTATGCACGTCGCAAATGGGAAGCCTATGGGACCGCTCACTTCAGAGGAAGAAAGAATGTTCCTAGCAGCTGATAACCTATTTCGAGGCGCCGTCATAAGTGTTCTTGCTGAAAATCTTGTGGATGTCTATTTGTCGCTACCATCTGGCAAGGATTTGTGGGATGCACTTGAGGCAAAGTTTGGTGTTTCTGATGCCGGTAGTGAGTTGTATATCATGGAACAGTTCTATGACTACAAGATGGTTGAAGACCGTTCTGTAGTGGAACAGGCCCATGATATTCAGGCACTAGCTAGGGAACTCGAACAATTCCCGTGTATGTTGCCCGATAAGTTCGTGGCAGGAGGCATTATTGCAAAGCTGCCACCTTCTTGGAAGGATTTTGCCACTTCTCTAAAGCATAAGAGGCAAGAGTTTAGTGTTGCTGGTCTCATTGGGACTCTTGATGTTGAAGAGAAAGCAAGGGCAAAAGACACGCGCGGTAAAATTGTTGGGACTTCAAGCGCAAATTTGGTACAGAAGAATAACTTCAATACCTCCCACAAGAAGAAGAAGAAGAACAAACCACCACAGAACCAAACAAAGACTAATCAAACAACCACATTCAAGAAGAAAATGAAAGGAAATTGCTACGTACGTAATGAGTCCGAGACCACTTTGCTTTGGTAAGTGCAGGACCATAAGGACAAGAAATCTGCCAACATGGTCATTAGCGAGACTGGTGGAACATTGAGGTACGGTAATCTATTACCTACAGTTCTTTCAGTCTGTCATTCACCAGAATGGTGGGTTGACACCGGGGCTAATACTCATGTTTGCGCTGATGCTTCCTTATTTTCTTCTTATCAGGCCGGAGGGACCTGCTCCTTGTTGATGGGGAATGGCTCACATGCTCGTGTTCTTGGAGTTGGTACGGTCGATCTGAAATTTACTTCAGGAAAGACAGTACGGTTAAAGAACGTGCAGCATGTACCCTCCATCAAGAAGAATCTTGTCAGCGGCTCTCTATTATGTAGAGATGGTTTTAAATTAGTCTTTGAATCCAATAAATGTGTATTGTCTAAATTTGGGGTTTTTATTGGAAAAGGTTATGATTGTGGAGGTTTATTTCATTTGTCTTTGTCTGACGAATGTAATAACGTTGTGAACCATGTGCTTAATGTTGATGAATCCAATGTTTGGCATTCAAGGCTTTGTCACATTAACTTTGGTTGTATGATGCGGTTAGCTAGTTTGAATTTAATTCCAAAATTTTCCTTAGTTAAAGGTTCTAAGTGCCTTGTATGTGTTGAATCAAAACAACCACGCAAGCCTCACAAGGCTGCTGAGGCAAGAGACTTGGCACCATTAGAACTAATTCATTCCGATTTATGTGAAATGAATGGTGAGTTGACAAAAGGAGGTAAAAAGTATTTTATGACTTTGATTGATGATTGCACTAGATTTTGTTACATCTACTTGTTGAAATCAAAAGATGAAGCATTAAATTATTTTAAAATCTATAAAGCTGAAGTAGAAAACCAACTTGAGAGAAAGATCAAACGTGTTAGGTCGGATTGTGGTGGTGAGTACTTCTCAAGTGTTTTTACTTCATTCTGCGAGGAACATGGTATAATTCATGAGAGGACGCCTCCATATTCACCTCAATCAAATGGGGTTGCTGAAAGAAAGAACCGTACTCTGACTGACTTGGTCAATGCCATGTTAGATACAGCGGGACTTTCCAAGGAATGGTGGGGTGAGGCAATATTGACTGCGTGTCATGTCCTAAATCGTGTTCCTACAAAGAATAAAGAATATAACACCATTCGAGGAATGGGAGAAGAAAAAGTTTACACTCTCTTACTTACGGACTTGGGGTTGTTTGGCGAAGGTTAATGTGCCAATAACCAAGAAACGTAAGCTTGGACCTAAAACCGTTGATTGTGTCTTTCTGGGTTATGCTATACACAGTGTTGGTTATAGATTTTTGATAATAAAATCTGGAGTACCGACATGCATGTTGGTACAATAATGGAATCCGAGAGATGCTACATTTTTTGAGAATATTTTTCCAATGAAAGATGAAACAAGACCATCTAGGCAAGAGTTTATCAAGGATGATATCCCTACCGTGTCGATAGAACACAATAAACCCATACTTGTAGAAAGTCCTGAGGAGAAAAACAATGAAGCTTCTAGAAAGAGCAAGAGACAAAGGACTGCAAAGTCTTTTGGTGATGATTTCATTGTATATCTCGTAGATGACACACCTAGAACCATTGAAGAGGCATATTCATCTCCTGATGCTGACTATTGGAAGGAAGCAGTAAGGAGTGAGATGGATTCTATTATGTCTAATGGTACTTGGAAAGTTATTGATCGTCCCTATGGGTGCAAACTGTGGGGTGCAAGTGGGTGTTCAAGAAAAAGCTTAGGCCCGATGGTACTATTGAAAAGTATAAGGCAAGGCTTGTGGCCAAGGGTTACACCCAAAAAGAAGGAGAAGATTTCTTCGACACTTATTCACCGGTTGCTCGATTGACTACAATTCGAGTGCTACTTTCCTTGGCAGCCTCTCATGGTCTTCCGTTCATCGATGGACGTTAAGATAGCTTTTCTAAATGGAGAGTTGGAGGAGGAGATCTATATGGATCACCGGATGGGTTTGTATCAAAAGGTCAAGAAGGAATGGTGTGTAAATTATTAAAATCTTTGTATGGCCTCAAGCAAGCACCTAAGCAATGGCATGAGAAGTTCGACAGAACTTTGACATCTTTTGGCTTTGTTGCGAATGAAGCTGACAAGTGTGTGTACTATCGCTAAGGTGGGGGAGAAGGAGTGATCTTGTGCTTGTATGTTGATGACATACTAATTTTTGGGACAAGCCTTAATGTGATTAAGGAAGTCAAGAAATTTTTATCTCAAAATTTTGAGATGAAAGATTTGGGAGAGGCGATGTTATCCTAAACATAAAACTAGTAAGAGAAGGTAATGGTGGGGTTACACTTTTGCAATCCCACTATGTGGAAAAGGTTCTAAGTCGCTTTGGGTATAGTAACTGTAAACCTGCTCCAACCCCTTATGATGCTAGTGTGATTCTACGGAAGAACAAAAGGATAATGAGAGATCAGCTGAGATACTCTCAAATCATTGGCTCATTGATGTATTTAGCTAGTGCTACAAGGCCTGACATCTCATATGCTGTAAGCAAACTAAGCCGGTTCGTTTCGAATCCGAGAGATGAACATTGGTGTGCTCTTGAGAGAGTAATGCGCTATCTAAAAGGCACCATGAGTTATGGGATTCACTATACCGGGTATCCAATGGTACTTGAGGGTTATAGTGATTCAAATTGGATCTCTGATGCTGATGAGATAAAAGCCACGAGTGGATATGTGTTTACACTTGGAGGTGGCGCTGTTTCCTGGAAGTCTTGCAAGCAGACCATCTTAACGAGGTCAACTATGGAAGCAGAACTCACTGCATTAGATACGGCCACTGTTGAGGCTGAGTGGCTTTGTGAACTCCTAAAGGATTTGCCGGTCAGTGATTATCAAGGTGAACAGTTCCAAGGACAACATGAAGTCATCAAGGCATGTGAAAAGGCAGTTGAAGTCTGTCAGGAAAATGAGAAACTCCAGAGTGATAGCCTTGGAGTATGTCTAAACGGCTAAGAACCTGGCAGATCAATTCACAAAGGGTCTTTCACGTAATGTGATAGACAATGCATCTATGGAATTGGGCTTGAGACCCACATGAGTCATTCTGTAGTGGTAACCTATTCTATGTGATCGGAGATCCCGTGAAGTAGGATGGTGAAACAAACTATGGATTGACTGAGAGAAGAGAACCTTTGTAAAAGGCTCATTCCAATGAGGTGCATTTCTCTTCTTATCTGTATGGCAGGTTGGTTTATACCTTAATGTGATCCGAGTGGCTTCTTTGAAGCAAAGATGTTACCCTACAGAACATCTTTAGAGGAACACACCTATATGAGTCTGACTATTGGTCATAGTCTATGAGCTCGGGTGATCTCTAGTAACTCACGAAAGGCCTGGAGTAAGACTTATATGCTCCAAAATAGCAGGAATGCTCTTGCAGCCTTGTATCAGTAAAGAAATTTGGTCAAGCTTATTTGCACAAAACTGTCAATTCAAGGCATAGTCCATTGTTCAGTTGTAAATAAGTGTAGCCTTAATTCTAGATGGATGTTCAACTTAACGAGTCTCCATCGAAACACCGGTATATCAAAAACGGTGGATTTGAGAGTATTTCTTGTGTGCCTTGAAATATTTGGTGGGGATTGTTGGATTTAATTGGGCTAGGCTCATGATAATTTAATTAAATCAAATAATATTACAAGGCACATTTCTAATACTAGGGAATTGAGAGAAATCCAAATTGAACTTGATCGAGAAGTTCGAATTGAACTTGTATGACAAGTTCGAATTGATCTTGTATGGCAAGTTCGAATTGAACTTGATCAAGAATTTCGAATTGAACTTGTATGGCAAGTTCGAATTGAACTAGTATGCCAAGTTCAAATGAACTTGATCAAGAAGTTCGAGTTGAACTTGACATCCTTGATCGGAGGGTTCTGGAACCCACTAGAGTTATGTTTTCTCATCAAATGAAGATGTGACATATGGCTCAAGTTGGATTACTTGAGTGTTAAGTAACTTGCTTGTTGATCAAGTAATACTTAACCATCAAGAGAAGGCCAACTTGTATTTGTCAAAGGGTCATCTCCATCTATAAATAGATGAACCCTCTTCCTACTAAGGGAGAATAATACTCTTGTATGGGCATACCACAAAACTCCTCTCAAAGCTCATATTCTTACTTCACCTGCGGTCGTTGCATTTCTACGCATTCCTATCGTGAGACTCTGCGGGCACAGAGCTTGCGAGAGCAGGCCTCCGAAACCACGCCCTTCTGAGATCCTGGTCGGGATAGGCGGGCGATCAGGTTTTTGGGGAGCGTATAACGCGACTGCTCACTCGTGTCCTACTAACAAGAAGGCCGTTCGAGTGACTGCACTGCATCGACTCGCCACTGCATCGAATTAGATCGACTATATCGAACAAGCTCAACCAACTAGCATGGCTAGTCCAGTTGAGAACGGCGCATCTGGTGCCTCCGGCACTGGCCCCACCTCCGGGTACATCCTAAGTTCTTCCTGTTTTCAGTTCATGTTAAATGGTGTTTTAATCATGAACATATGCACCTGTTTTGCTATAACAAGATCACTAATCAACTTCCTATTTTACCTAAAATATTTTGGAATCAAAATATGTTGTAAATTGCCTAAATTTCTAACAGTAGATGACTGTGAACATCACGGGATGATCAGTGCCTGTGCTGTCATCATCTTGCTGTTGCACCGTCTTTGTTGCTTTACAGCCCTGTTCCTGCCTATAGACACATCTGTAGTAATTTCTGCATATATGTATATCGATTTAGTTACAGCCTATTATAGATTTGCAGCAATTAGATTTCTGCACATGCACATTATTTAGTGATTATCGTTTTTTCTTTCTTGCCTTTCTGATGAACTTCGTTCGCTGCTAGCTCTAGTAAGGAGTGAGCGCATAATAAGAGTCCAAGATCTGGTCTGCCTTGATATTATTAGTCACATGCATATGAATTTGTGTTGATTTATCTCTTTCTGATGAATCTTGCTAATTAATTCATACATCCCCGGGTGTGTTAAAAGAGAAAGAAATCAATGAGTCTCAGAAGCACACCAACAAGGAGAGCTAGATGTCCCTTCAATTAAGAAGAAAATTTTTTACCTTGGGTGTCTTGATTTGTTGATGTGCTTCTGCCCGTATTTCCTCCAGTGCCGCCTGTCATAGTGTGGAATGGGCGTTTCAAGTGACATCGGACTCATCAAATCTCCTGCTCAAAATAAATTTAATATGTTGGCAAATCAAAGAATCAAAATCAATGGAAAGCTTAATTCCATGCTCACATAATACATATACAGAAGCACTATAAACACACAAAAAAAGCAGTAGTTTTACACTTTTACTCATCAGTAATTGGTATTGGAAAATGCATGCATACCTTCTCTTAAGCTGCTGATGATGTGGTTTAACAACATCCTCCTCCTTCCTTATGCAGGCATCAGAGATAGTCCTCTTCACTCTCTTCTTGTCACCAACCAGCACATCATCTGGTCGAGCATCATCATCAGACTGATGATGCCGCTGCAGCTCAGCCATGGCCTTGCTGGAGCAATCCAGTATGCTCTGGAACATCTGGGCAACAAGCTCGTAGCATTCGTCTGCCTGCTGCAGCGCAGGGAGGACGATGGCTCGCAGCTGTGTCACCAGAGACTGCTCACTGGCGATCTCCTTCATCGCCGACTGGTTGTTGTCATGGTGGTAATGGTAGTGCTTCATCTCTGTTAATTTCATTCTAGCTCGATCTGATATATCTGAAGAAGGCTGGAGTCTGAAGAAATTATGGAGTGAAGCTTGTGTTCTCTAAACTGCAGTTGCCTTCAATATAACCCCTTGTGGTATATGCAGGTTCCAGAGAAGGAATAAAGGGAGGATTAAGGACAAGGTTACTACCAATCGGCTGTACTTATATATGGAAATGGCAGCATAAGTAAGTAATTAATTAACAACCAACTTGGGCTGTAATAAATAAAATGGGTTGTGCTTGCCTCACTGCCTGCATGCGTAGGCAAGAGTGGAGCACATGGAGATGGACAGGAAAGACTTTGACCTGGCAGCTACCGCGCCCCCTAATAGGGTTATGACATGAGTATGGAAATGAGGACATGGAGTTATGCAACAGTCCTTGTCAATGGCATTCCTGACACGTCGATTGGCTAATTTCGTTGTAGTCAAGTCGTTTGTGTTCACCAGCTACTGTCTTCTCCCAAAACAAACAAGCCTGGTCAGTAAGCAGTCGCCTGCTCAGTTCTCACCTGACCTTTATTTTCATCTTTACTGCTCTGTTCTGTCCTGAAATGTCATTTTCAGTCCCTTGGAATCAAAAGAACAAGTGCTTGTTGGCGCATTGAGGTGTTTCTCCTTAAGAGCTAGTTTGAATAAGCAGGAATTGTTAATTTTAACTTGTGACCAGAAAAATCTGTTGTCTGTAAAGGTGTTCTTTTTGTATCCAAGTTCAAATATGAATAGACAGGAATTATTCATTTTAAAATTCTACCCAGAAAAGTCTATTGTTTATAAGGGTGTTCTTTTTGCATCCAAGTTCAAATGTGAAATGAACCACAAATACTTGCATCCATATCAGCACTATCTGCATACTAGATGTAGGAAGACTAAAGCTGTTTCAGTTTAATGTACATGGATATATTGCTCGAGCCTCTAGGCTGGTTAATGGTTATACAGAGTACATTTGGAGGGCAAAGAGCCTATCCTAGATAAGATAGATATCGTGGAGACTGGGATTACAATCAATCCTAAATCTACCATATCTAGAGAGATCCGGCATAGAAATATCCTAATATACTCTAACACTAGATATTCATTCGGGACATATTAAGAGGTAGAAAATCCTGTTACTTATGGCTTGATCAGTGGAAGAACAGAGTAGCACTTCTCCTCTGCCAAGTCCCATACAACTTTTGTTGCAACAGGCAAACGTTGTTATAACTCTAGAGCCATTTTCATCTCCCTCTCTCTGAACAGGCATATCAGCAGTTCCAACTTCCAACAGCTTGAGCAAAATCTTCAAATGTTAAACCTGAATGACCAAACTGATAACTGGACGTACATCTGGAACTCATCCAACTTTTCAGTATCGAAGGCCTACAAGCAGTTAAGTTGGCAGAGATTGGTACACCCAAGCTTCTGCTGGCCATGGAAGAACTCCTGCGAGAACAAGCTCAAAGTCTTTGGTTGACTTGTCCTAAAAGACGATCAGCACCAGAGATCTTCTAATAAGAAGAAAAAACATGGAACTGAAAGACTACAATTGCATTCTTTGCATTGGACCCACTGAAGAATCCTTGGCTCATTTGTTTTTCTTCTGCCCTTTTGCTATCAGTTGCTTGAACTGAGGAGTTCAGGTCCAAACCTTTATTCATCTGGGTACCTTCCAAAATCTAGAACTGATCAAGGAACAACTTCGGGTTTCCTTCTTCATGAAAGTTATCCTTATCATGTGCTGGAGTCTAGTAACGACTGTATCTTCAACCAGGTTCAGCCTTCATTGGCTCAAGCAAAGAGATTCTTCAAGTCAGAGTTTGCGCTTTTTTTAACCGTGCAAACAAAGTTACTTTCCCTTTATTAGTCAATGGTTAAACAATCTTGTTTAATCTCCCTTGCTTAGCTTATTTTATTTTTTCTTTCTTCGTGTCTTGAGTAGCCCCCTTTCTTCTCTGTAAGTAAATTTCATAGTAGCCCCCCCACCCCCCACCCCCCACCTCCACCCCCTCTTGTTCTCATAAAAAAACATATTAAGAGGTGCAGTAAGCTTACATGGAAATAATCATTCTGCCCATTATGCTGACAGAAGCACGTTCATGTCACCACATATTTGTCGCCCACTCGCCCTCCTAAGCATCATTGGTGTAAGCTCAAAAGTTCCTCTAGTTTTTACTGGTGCTATTTGTAGAAATGTTCGTTTAGCCACATTGTTGGCGATGTATTAACAATTACACAATGTATTGCTTGCTCCAAGAGCATTGGATTCTTAATTGTGGTCAACAACGAGCTTCAGAAGCTCTGGGCAACGTGAATGTGGAATTCTTAATCACAGTGTACTAGCACATTTGTTCCTTTGTGCCGACCACATACATATATAGGTGCTAGCTTTTGACATTATTTTCCATGAAATTGATCGAAGACTAAGATAGATGATGAAAGATGAAGTTGATATTGTGATGACCATTGATTATCAAGCAAGGTGAAATCCTTCGAATTCATGTTCGTGGTTACGACTAAATGGAGGCCAAATGGTGGCGCTGCACCGTGTCTCTTAGGTGTATGTCATTGGTGTCGGAGAAAACCTCCCGTCGATGACAGGACAGAAGGTCAAGCAGTGGTTCATGCCCATATAACACCGGCGGTGAAGGGTGGACAAAAAGCATCAACATTACCATTGCTAACAATAATACCATGGCCAGAGCAAATTCCCACTTCATTTTCTCATTAACGTCAAAGCAAGTTTTAGACAACACCGGTCAGTGACCATAGTAGGAAGGGTCGACGAAAGCATTGCTTCATTGTTTCCTCGCATACATTTGATCGGCGATGATTAAAGCACAACTCATTTGCCCAACAAAATACAAGATGTATATAGCTAACAACAGAACATCGAAAGATTGCAGAAATATATCAGACATTCAGATTCAAACGGACGGCACAATCGTCTCTTCTCCTTCCCCACGAACAGCTTGCTCTGGGAGCTGCAGACCAGTGCCAGCGAACGGCACAATCGGTGGCGTGTCCTGCTCCCACGCCGGTTCCACCTCCCCTGCAAGCTCGGTGTTTTCAACGGAGGGGAGGCGGCAGCGGCAGATGGGGCAGGAGTTGTGCACCTCGAGCCACGGCACGATGCACGATGAGTGATACAGGTGGCCGCACGGGAGCCTCCGCGCGGCGGCCGCGAGGGGAAAGTCCTCCTTGCAGATGGCGCACACCGCGCCGGGCTCCGACACTTCCACAGTCGGCAGGGCTTCGATGGACGCCGCTGGCGCCGGCGCCTCGCCGCCGCTGCCGCGGAGGACGACCCAGGGCGCGAACAACGCGGGGGCCGGTGGCATGGCCACGATGGGACGTTGCGACGACCAACGAGGACGACGATGCCCTTCCTCCTCGCCGTAGATTTGGTGAGGGGCTGCGATTGCGATGACGAGGTCGTCGTCCACGACGACGTCGTCGACATCGTCGTCGTCGTCCGAGGATGAGGACGGGTAAGTCGGCAGCATCAACTCCTGCTCCGGCAGAGGCGGCAACGATGAGTCGGACATGGCCGGCTGGCCCTCTCGGTTTCAACCTCACTTTCTTGGGGGCTCCGGCCGCCTTGGCCCTTGTGTGGCAAAATGGCATCATTTATCTGTGGTAGTGCACTTGTGCAAGGAAAGTGGCATGCTCTTGCTCTCGTCGCCTCCGTCGTGTCGTCTGGCCTGTGGCCACTACGCGTGCAACCAGCGCCAAAAGTAACATCCAAATTTCCTCTTCAGCTTTATTAATCACTTAATTATTAGCCTCATTGTCCAATGTCCATTGACGCAATCCTCTCTCAGTCCCCTGTTTTTCAGAGAAGGGTGAGCCTTTTCCTGTAAAACATAGTTTCAGCCCTGTGCAATGACTCAATATACGTACTTACAAAACAAAAGCGCATGGTGGCAATCCACACCATCTGGTAATTACCCTACACTGGTATAATGACCATGTTTGGCACAATTGTGGGAAATACGGCTTATTCCTACGAAGCTACATAAACGTAAATATAGGGAATGAAAGCGATGTAAAAAGAAAAGTCGTTTAGCCATAATCAGCTTACAAGTTGTTCCAAACAGACCCATTAATGAAACACAAAACACAATAAAAATACAAACAAGAGTATCATGGCAACTCAAGTAGTACCTCCTAAATTAGGCCTCATGCTTGTTTGTGCAGGGCCCTCTGTTTTCTAAGTTTTGATTTCAATTCTCAACTTTAACAGCAGGTCCTACATCTAAGTTCTCACTTATCAAATTCATTCATATTACATTGATACATGGGACCCAAAACTTTTTGTTTCTTTCTTTTTGTCTAATAATCTACATTCTCTTCGACGGTCTCTTGCTCCAGTGGTGTCTATTAAGGTATTAGTGTAATCTCCTAGTTTAGGGTTTCCTATCTAAAGTCCTTCATGTACTATATATTGTCCTCCTCTAGGCCTTAATATCATCAATTCAGTTCTCTTTCTTCATTCGTAACATGGCGTCAAAGCTTTAGGTTTTTGATCAATTCGCTGCGCTGTCCCGGGAAGATGGATCAGTGTTCCTGGGGGCAGCCTCATAGATATTCATTTTTTCTCTCATCGCGTCGAGTAGTCATGCAGCAGCAGCAGCCGTCGTTCATCACATCCAGATCCAAATCGCCAACATCCTTCTCGCGCTGGGCCATCATCCTCGAGTTTCAGGCGCCACTGTCATGTGATGGGGAGTGCACGCGCCGTCTGCGCGTGTGGCCACACGTGGCCTTCGTTCGGCCCGTCGTGGATCTGCCTGGCTATTGTGTGGGATTCTTGTGGACTCGCCTCTTTTCGCGTTGTCAGCGCGTGTCGTACTCTGCACGGGCATGTTGCACTGGCCCGTGGTTCTTCCCGTGCGCATCAGCGGATGTGTCTTCGTATGATTGTTAGGTCTTTATCGGTCATCTCGCATGGGCCACACACGAATGACTTCTTTCAGGCTCGTCCGTCTGCATGGCCGCCTTCAGCGCCGCTCGGGATCTGCCCTACGCAGTATCATGGGCCTCCCTGTCCTATTCAGCCGCCGACCATCCATCCGCTGCCCCTTTGACACCTGCTTGTCCGCAGCTTCTAATGGGGATGGGGTTCCCGATCTTCTTTCAGGTTCAAGATAAACAATGATTTGGTCAGAGAGCGACACACAAATCTGGCTTTAGATCACAAAGATCTGAACCCCACAATCTTAGCACCATGTCTCCTCTGGTTATTAACCATGACACAATCCAATTGACCTTATCACGAAGGATAATGCCTGCTGAGAATCGAAGAACACAAGCAAAAGAACAAGGTAAAATGCAACTCAATTGAAGTGACAATTGCGGATATAAGATTAAGCTCATAAATGTGGGGTTTTATAAACTGATGAACGACAAAACTGTTCTTGACAGAATAATGTAAAACAAAACTCAAATTCTAATGGTGTGACCGCAGCTATTTAAGAAGAACCTAGGGTTGACATGCAGCGGGCGCACCATTATGTACATGTGGAACCAAGTGAGTTGTACCAAAAATTCATTATACAAATGTTGGAACGAGCTCATTTTATAATCAATGGTCATATCTACAAGTCATGTCCTCATCAGCTTCCTTCTTCAACGGCCACAGGTCCCGTCCGCCCATCCATTGGCCCCTGTACGCGGTAAGCGTAAGCAGTATCTGCCTAGAACTACTCTTCTATTTCTACCGATAAGTGATGAGCGTGTGTCCACCTAGAACTGCTCTATTTCAGGCAGGACGGCTCCTGTTTCAAGAAACAAGACCGATGTTATCAAGTCATGGGACTTCACTTCTACTTCTTATGATGTTCTATTCGTGAGTAGCAGGTTGAACTGAACATCATATCGTAGAATCCTATGCTATTGCTGATTGATATCATCCTGATGCTTGCTGCTCTACATTAAGGCCTATTTTTAGTTCCATTGCATTCGAGTCCATCCAAATCCTATTCTACACATGACAACCCGTCCATGCCATGTGTGTCCATAAATTTTGTCAAATCAGCCAAACCTTTTTTTGTTTTCTTTATTTAGTTGAGTCCCGTCGATTTAGTTAATCAACATCATCATTGATGCGACTATGCCCACTTGGTCTCTTTCATAGTCATTTTGCTACACTTTATGATCAATTGACTTATATTTGTCGTCATCATCATTCTATTCCACCGCTTGCTGTTTTGTAGCAGTGGTCTATTTGTTCTTCTTTTGCTTGATTTGACACATCTCTATTCTCATCGAGTTCAAATCTCCAAAGAAAGGTTCATATAGGAAGAGTTGATGTATTGTATTGTGAAGATTCAAGGTATTTCTTGAAGTATGTGTTGTGAAGGCAATACCCTCTTGTGGAGTAGATCATTTCTACATTGACATTGTTCAAGAATTGCACAATTTGATGACATCTTTTTATTTTGGATTTTGGATGTAATTAGTATTTTTTTAATTTTCATGTCTAGTGTGTGGTGTCAACTCTCCAAATGCAACGACATTGCATTCACGTTGCATTTGAGAGGGGTGTTAAGGTATAGTAAGGGTATTAGTGTAATCTCCTAGTTCATGGTTTCCTCTCTGAGTCCCTCATGTACTCTATATAATATTGTCCCCCTTTGGACCTCAACATCATCAATTCAGTTGTCTCTCTCTAAATTGACTAAATTTAGGGTTCCCCCTTTGAGTACCTCATGTATTCTATATATATTCCCCTTTAGGCCTCAATATCATCAATTCAATTGACTCTCTTTATTCATAACATGGTTGCTAAGGTATAATAGTAAGAGTATTTGCTTTAGTTTAAGGTTTCCTCTTTGAATCCCTCATGCACTCTATATATTGCCGCTCCTTTGGGCCTCAACATTATCAATTCAATTGTCTCTCTATTTCTAACGAGTGTGGGCCACTAAACATGTGATTGTTAGTATATAATGGTGGTATTTAAATTTGGAAATTGATATGTGATCCTTGAGTTGGAAACCATACCTTACCTTGGGGCATAATCTTGACATTCTAGGTTAAAAATGCCGTCACCATAGACACCACCACACTTCCTTTGTAGTATAAAAAAGTAGGTGCAATGATTACCAATAATAGAGTCAACATTCTTGATCAAATGACTAAATTTTATTTTTGAAACAATTGATTGTCTCCTTCAAATCACCATGTTCTCTGTCAACTTCCGAGTTTACATTGTACTCGACGTCTTTCACATACACCATGGATATGTGCTTGTTTAATAAAGTCATCTAGACTTGGATTAGGGGTGGACAACCATTGATTAGTAATATCATTACTAGGACATATCTTATGTCATAGGCTTCACTAACATATCATCGCTTCATTACTACGTTACTTAGTGACGATTATGCAAATTTATAAGTCTAATAAATTATGGTGATTAATCCAATTTTAAATTTAAGATAAAAATAGTTAAAGTAACATTTCTTGATAAATTTATAAGAGTCATAAATTGTGGTGTTTAAGATAACCTTAAATTTAAAATAAAAAGTAATTGCATGCAATAACCATTTTAGGCATATACTTTGATAAGATTTGTTGACTTCATTGTTGCACATGGGTTTACAATAGGTGTATGCAACTCTATTTGACTTTATTTTCTTAGTATCATTTCATTGTTCTTGAACTCCATTTAACTTGAACTAGTATCAATGTCATCTTCATAATTTGCATAAGAGCTTGGGTTTGTGTGACTTCACTATGTTTGCTCCATTTATATGAACTAGAACTAAAATTAAAATAAGAACATATTATGTCATGTAATTTAGAATGAATTATTTGATATTTTTTAAAACCATGCTAGAATGAACAAACTAGTAATTAGAGAAGTGTTTATCTTAGGGCATTGTCTAAACCATGGTAGAAATTAACAAGTGTTCATCATCAAATGAAAAGATTTCAAAGAGATAATCCTAGGGCATTGTGAAGATTGGCAACATCTTTCACTATCTCAACAAGACGTGTAGCATCATCATTAGGTACATCAATCTTGGCACCTGTAGGGATGA
Organism: Themeda triandra; assembly: GCA_018135685.1. Lineage (NCBI taxonomy): Eukaryota > Viridiplantae > Streptophyta > Magnoliopsida > Poales > Poaceae > Themeda > Themeda triandra. The sequence continues at coordinate 185,500 of JAENPR010000906.1, forward strand.
CCAAGATCAACCTTGTATTGTTTCACGTTTTTGTCCCCTTATCGAGCCTTATTTCCCATCCCCCAACCTTTTTTCCTTATACGTGTTAGATATGTATATATAGGGATCTAATTGTAATTGTAATAAAGTCTTAGTGACTATATATGAAATCCACCCAACCCAAGGGGTGTGAAGTGTTCTTCTATCTCTCTTTCTATATGAAAGCTACACAACATAAATTTGTACAAGAGTTAGTGTTTTCATCTTCATCTTTGTCTTCATTTGTCTACCTACCAAACCTATATGATGGGTTTTGTTTCCATCACATTTTTCCATCACAAGCCTTATTATATGATAGCATCCATTTAAAAATATTAGTTTCACTAATTCAATCAGTGGGTTTTCACAACCAATTTCCACATGTATTGGTCCACTTTTTTTAGGTTAGTAAGATCCACCTCTATGGGGTCTCACTAGATTAGCTATGTCCATAACTGAGGTCTCAAGTTTAGAAAAAGGGGCACATTAGCTTCAATATCTAAGTGTATTAAAGGGGTTAAGAAGGAAGCTAATATTTGATCATCTCTTTATTCCTCTCTTGTTATTCACATGAAATGCTCAAATACATTATAATCAATTGCTTTTATATGGAAAAAATTATGCACCCTATTGGACACTCCATCTTGCCTAAACAACATGTGTATAGAATGACAACTATTATCCTCCAAAAGCTTAGGACTATCCTCTTCCTCTCTAGATTCGGACGATTCTCTTCCTCCTAGTCCCTAGATTTAGCATCATAGTGAATGCCAAGCCTACCATGTCCTCTATCTCGAGATGAATAGTGATTAATCATGCTCTCTCTGACTAGAATTGTGATTATCATCATCCTAGTAGTGTTGTTGGGATCCATCATGCTCACCGCTTTTGGAGAGGTCATCTTGCACATCTCTCTCTAGTGTAATTATCATCATAACTAGGTCATGTCTATTTCCTAGGCATGATGGAACATCAACAAAAGTTGGACCCCTCTAGTCTCAAGTGATATGCAAATAAGGAGGATCTTAATGTCATTATTAAGAGTGCAAAACTTCACCCAAGTTCTAAAACCTACCTAACAAAAGTTATAGAGCAAATACCATACCTTTTCATCTGTTTAGATCATGTGAGTGTGGGGTAATCATAGGAGCATGGTCGAGTGTGGCAAGAGTGGGGCGCGAGCATGGTCGAGCAGTAGAGGACTATGCATTTGAGACTAGCAATATGAATGAAATCTCGTCGCTGGCGGCATGGACTACCTACGGAATGCTAAGAATAGGGAATATGAAAGAGGTACGAGGCAAAAGAAGTTGTATTTCCTTTTTCACAACTATATATATGCCCCAATATATGAAATATTTTTTTTGTTAAGGTGAACTATTGATCGCATATTCGTCTACTCGTCCCTCTAATTTCCATCTTATCCCCGTGTGGCCACACCCCTTTGTTCCCTCTCTTCTTTAATATTCCATGCATGTCATACATCCTATCCTAGCAGAACCACTTTGCCATGACACTCAATGGTTGTCGCTTTGTTATTCTCCTCGCACTATTCTACAATATTGGCTTCTCTCGTCACCAATTGCTAGCTTCGTATTACTCATGGGGAAAGGATTTGGCATTTTAATTATGACCAATACCAATTGTAGATGCACTATCTGCCCAATATTAGGATTGTACAGCCATAGGACTTATGCTCGACAATGGGCATGAGACATATAACAATAGCCAAAAGCACTAGTTAATACTTTGATCAACGGGTTCATGTCCATTAACTAGAATAAGATTTTTCTCTAAAAGTAATTTTGATCTACTTGTGACACTATGTGATTGAAATAACTAAATAGTTCTACTTAAAATTCCACCTCTATGGTAGATTTATAATGTTTTGATGATTATTCCAAAGTAAGAAGTAATCATGTGTTCTTTTCCATGAGCGAGTTAGATTGGAACTTGTAGCTTGCTAGCACACTAACACCCTTACTTAGTAGTACACTCTTTGTCGACGTCGCAATGACATGGAGTATGAGGGAGGTATGCAATCATGCCTAAACGGGAAGGGCTTGTTAGGTGTCCGGCCAATATAAGCCCGCTATTGAAGTTGGGAGCTCCGACGAAGAAGGAAACATGGCACCAACTAAGCCAAGCAATCTTTGAAAGGCCAAACAAGTGTCGAGGCCCAACCGCAAGTTCTCCAGGCCTAGTTGGGTAAGGCACTAGCCATGTGCGCGCATGAGTATAGTAGAGGGAGACAGCTTCATGGAGATCACATCTACAAAAGGATAGAATAGAGTGGTCGGTTGCATTGGGAAGAGACGGTGGGGAGCTTCTTGCTCACGAATCCCTCTATTCTGTTCTAATCCTTGAAGTTTTTGTGTTAAACTCCATAGTAGCATATTACCAATTTTGTGTGTTTCCGACAAACTAGTAACGAGTAGTAGATTCTCGGTGAGGTTACCATCCATAGGTGAGCTGGTGTACCTTCTTTGATTGCGGTATGAGACGAGGTAGCGAGAATAGGTTGATGGCGATGGAGGACCAAATCAAAGACCTAACCGCATTCCTCAAGGGGATGCAAGCATTGATCAATCAACACAAGATCGGCTTTAGGGCCAAGTGGTCAAAACATTGATCATGATGTCGCAAAAAAGGAGCAACAAGGCCTACGAAATGGGGTGCCACCATCATTCCTACCGTAGTCACAAGTGCAAGGAATCCCAAAACTATCTCACTAGTTCTGTATCACACTTAATAGTTCTTATGTGTACGATGTTGGTAAATCTTGACTAAATCATGTGGTACCTCATATTGAGTTCCAAAAATGAGCTAGCTTCCTTGCATTTCATTTTTAGTAGAGTTTCATACGAAAAGAGCTTTCCTAGACTAATCTTTGAAAAATTATTTATGATAGTTTTGAAAGTGATCACTATAATTAGTGTTGCTTAGACAGTTTTTTGTTTCATGTTAGGTACATTATAGTTTTGGTGACTACATACCATTACAAATAGATTCATAGATGGATTAAGGGATGATATTAGAGCATTTGTCAAGTTCATAGGCCTAGAAATTTGGATATTGTTAGTTCTATTGCCTTGTTGCGGGAAGAGACAATCGGGGATATTCCTCAAAGGGATATCACAAGAAGTCAAATCACTAATAACTTCAAATATTGAGGCAATATGGGCTCTATCTCCTTTAGTAATGCTCTATCTCCTTTGAGGACAAACATGCAATTCCTATGGATTGTAGAAAGACAAAATTGTAGTGCTATAAGCGTGGATTAAAAGGGAATCAAGGCACGCTACAGGAGGCCAGCGTGGCAAGGGATGGACCTAAGCGGAAGGAAGCGCTTGGCTAGGGGAGAGGAGCTAGTTGGCCAAGCAAGCTCGGTTGGAGACAAATACTACGAGTGGCGGCTCGGGTGGGGATGGAAGGAGCCGGCATGGGGTAGTGAACTAGTGAGGAGGAACCGTTGGACATTTTTTTAGATAATGGATAGTTTATATCCAGCTTCTTTTATTAATAAATAGAATCGGGCTAATTATTTCAATGTTTTCCCAATGGGTGTTGACGGTCGATAAGTGTCAATTTTTACCGTCAACTAGACATGAAAAAGGACCTAAACATAATTACCTTCTAGATATAGGGCTTACACTAATGGAATTCCATGAGTTTTGGTGAATGTCCTGCTTTTACGGGGTGTCGGTGAAAATACCCAAGGAAGGCCCACATGTTAGGTTTACATAGAGATAATCGGGATCCGACCAAAATTCTGTAATCAGGAAGGTTCGAGAAGGCTCTGGACCAAACGGGAGCCCGAACCGGCTCGGTGACGGGGCGGCCACCCCGGGCTTGAAGTCGGCCGCCCCGGCATCTTGACCAATCAGAACAAGTCTCGGGATCCCTGTTCCACCGCCTTTGAGGATGAATAATAATCGTCCATTTAGGTCGGTTTGATCCGAGAGCTGCGGTGCATCCTAGGGGGCTATATAAACGGGGCCCCGACCTGGAGGAGGCATCCCTTGAAACCCTAATTCATTATTTCCGAGAGGATTAGGTGAGAGGGGTCCCTTGAATGGATCTCCTCCCTAGAGCCTAGCATTCAAGATAGATAGAGAGAGTATAGGGTGGAGGTAGAGTTGGAGGAAGCCGGCATTTCGGTGTCTCCTCTCCGGTTGTACTGCGGGATCAAGTCTCCTAACCCGAGGCTTGGTTCTAGGATCATTCTGCAATTCAACTTCTAATACTAGTAAGTTCTTGTTATTATTGCTCTTTGGTTTACGAGTTTACTTTATTCGCTTCCGGTTGGGAATAGAGTAATCGTTCGTAGCGTAAGCGTGGTGCTTGGGCTAGGTTCACTCGTAGATGCTCCCTATCCGGCGGAAACGTGGTAGTATTGAGGAAGTGACAATCCCTTTGTTACCTTTGTAGCCCACTTCCGTCGGTAGGTAAGGTAGGTCCAAAAGTGCTAGGTTAAGCATCCTCTGTGGTGTCTTTTCTTAGGTGCTCCCATAGAGTAGTAGTTGCAAAGCGTGCCATAGGTTGGAAGGAGACTGTGGTAGTAATCCTCCCTATATCGCTCATTACCTTGTTTGTAGCTCAGCGGTTAGGTATAGACTTGGGTTAGTCAGATGCACATTTTCTCCTAGCGGATAAATAAATAACGATACTCTGGATTATCTCCGGGTGAAGTGCTCACCGATATCCGTGCGCTTGCGGATTATTTCTCTTTGATTCTTTCGTGTGCGTATATAGTATCAACAAGCATTTAAGGCGCCGTTCGGGAGAAAGACCAGTCCTTTGAGATAACCTTAAGTCATGCTTTACCTTGTATTATACTTTTATCTCTTTGTATTTTTCTTTTGCCTTTTATTTTATATCCTTATAAATAACCCAAATTCCACGCCTATCCACCAATATCTTGCACCCATGAGCACATGCTTAGAGCCTCTAGAATCCATGATTTTCACATCTAGCTATGAGCTACGTCAATGTTTGGTTGCAATAGGTCAAAGCCAACCCTTTTCTACGGCTAGAGTCCTATCTTCTAATCAAGAGGGTAATGTACCCAAGGTCCTATCCTCAAGCTGGAGAGGGTAATGAACCCAAAGTCCTATCCTACGATCAAGTAGGTAATGAACTTTTGGCTACACTTAGGAAATCTTCCAATTTTCCTATAAACTTAGGTTTAGACCTAGCCTTACAAGACCATGTTCTTCTTCAACATTTTTATATGGGTCTTGATAATATCACCTTTGGAGGAGTTTTCCTTTCTTTACCCTTTAGTGAAGTGAGTTTTGTCCTTATTATTAATGGACATACTCCTTGCACTAGCCTTCATGATAACATCCTAGAGGTAGAGAAGGAATCATCCCCCAAACTAGAAGAGGAAGTTTCCATAGCCACATTGCGGACATTTCAATTCCATGGTTTGGCTATCCATCCCAAACCAGTAGTATTCCAAAGTCCCCTAAGGGAAGAAGTAATTCTACCCTTAGGAATTCTTTGATGGCGATTTTGGGAGGAGCATAAACTTCCGCTTCATAAGAGATCTTTTAGTGCATGCATTATAATTCTTCTCGGGAAGAGATCTCTTAGAAAGCGTCTCACATCCAATCCCTTTGAAAGACGTTTAGAAAGACTCAAGGATGGCATGTCAAGTGATGCCATAGAAGGAGGGCGAAACCATCTAGAAGCCACTCTTATCTTCTCCCCTTCTATGCCCACATTAGATATAGAATACAAACCCATCTTTAAACCCATCCTTGACCCCTATGACTCATTCTATGCTCCTTCTCCTAAACCTCCCGATGATCCTAGAAATTCATCCACATATCCCACACATAGGAATCATCAAGACCATATAGAGGATCGTGAAGAGCAACATCCATGGCTAGAGAGCATTAAATACCTATGTGCTATTGCCATTGAATGGGTAGATAAGTCCTTAGATGAGATCAATTCGAGAGATGATCCAAGGGAATTTTTGGACATTTATGATGAATCACCCTTGGAAGTAGAAAATAATGGAGATTTCAATGAGCAAAGTAGTCACTTCTTAAACACTCCATCAAGACCTTGCTCATATGAAACTGATTCACTTAGTCTCTCCAACATTACCACACATGAGATCTTGACCCCCTCATGCTCCTTGTTTCTAAAGACATTGAAAGGGTGGTTGTAGACGCATATGTTTTACATAAACATTGCGAGATCTCGTTGTGTTGAATCTTGAGATTAGTGCACATAGATTGGTGTTGGAGGGAAACCACTTCACCAATTCACATCTTGAAGGTTTCCCAAGGACAAGCTTAGTATCCTAAAACAAGCTTTGTTGAGACCATGACATGAGTGTTCACCTTTTGCTACCCTTGTTAATTGAGCATAAAGTTATAATTGTGAAAATATTCCTTCGGGTATTCATGTCACTAACCTTTCATTTGAAGCAAAAAGATCGAAGGAATAACAAATGCAAGGTATGTACAACCAATCATTATGCAACATTGAATCACATTCATCCAATCTTGATTTCTTCCAAATTCAAGCTTGGGGAATATACTTCCATAAACGATTCCTTGCCATGTTGCTACATTATTTTGGTTGTCCCTACCTTTAAGGCATGCTTGGTTTGCTAAACATTAATCATGCTCTTTTCATCACCATATGAGTAAACATCTCTAGTACTTTCATGTTACCTTTGTCTACTTTAGTAAGTGTTGGTTTAGAAGTCTTGTACATGCTTCTATTGGCTTTTAAATTAAGCGTGGTGCTTAGGTTAAATAACCTTTCTTAGTACGATTAGACATGGAGTCTATTTTTGTTATTGAACTAAAACTGCTGTAGTAGACATTGGTATATTTTGTTGGACTAACCCCTGAGAAAAACTTCCAAATCCAAATTGGGAAAGTCACGAGATGAACTCACATCGAGAGATGAAGCAAGGCATATGATGAACTCGAACAATTTTGCATAGAAGACATAGTTCATTCATCATCCAAGAAAGAATTGAAAGAATTTATGGCATGCCTATTTATGGTGAACTGCCAAATCACCACTTCGGTGATGGAACAAAGAAGGAGACAAGAGTGCCACAAGAAGGATCTACATCAATAGCACTCACCCAAAGGAAGTGAATGAACAAGGCGACAAGCTATTAGCAACCTTGAAGACATCATTGAGCCCAAAACTCGAGCTACGACACCAATGAGAAGCTGGGTGCAACTCACCTCATTTTGGTCAATCAAAGACCCACTCTCGTTGTTCTTGAAGATGCCATCTTGCACGTCGGCAGCAAGGGCTGTAACATCTCCAGTTTTAGGCTTTTTAAATCTTGCACTTCATGAGCATAATCATCCCATAAGCATCTCATGCTCATAATTGTCTGAATTGCTTGATGCTTGTTTCCTTGTGGTTAAATAGATTTATTTGTTATATATATATATTAAGTAGTTTTCAAACTTTTCCAAAAAGCCCTGTTTACATTGCTCAGATCAAGTTGGTACCTGAATAGAGTTTTAGAGCAAATTATTTGGAGAAAACTTTGTTTTTACACCAAGTCATGAAAATGGGTTTAAGGCTTTCAAAAGGGCAAAACGTCTAAAGGGGAATATTAAAAAAAATAATATTTTTATAATTCTAATTTGACCCTAATTCACATTTTCAAATCTAGGCCGAATTAGCAAAAACTTCCAACATGAAAAGTATTCTACTCCTCAAATGGAGAAACTTTCATGTTTTGAGTTTTTCCAAATTCGCAATATTTTTGGAGTTATTCAAGGTCAAACTTTTCAAGTCGGGACAAAAGGTGTGGGACCCACCTGTCATCATCTTCTCCCTCCTCCTCTTTTCTCCCTTTCCCTCTGCCTCCGCGCCCGGAGCACGGGCGCCCCGGCTGCGGCTGCTGCACATTGCTGCCCCCGCCTCCGTCCGCCCGCTGGCGATGCCGCACGTCGCCTCGCGCCACGAGCTAGCCGACAACGGCCAACGCACGCGGACCGCCGCGCTCAAGTGCCGGCCTCGCACGCGCACTCAATGGCGCTGTCCCCGCAGCGCTGCCCGTCGTTCCCTCCTCTTCTTAAAACCGGGCACCCATTCCACTCCTCCTCATCTCTTTCCCTTCCTTTTCCCTCTCTCGCCTCTCCGCGCCAAGCTCGCCGCGCGGCACCGCCATTGCCGACCATTGGCGAGCTCGCGGCGTGCCTCTCCCGGCCACATCCGCGCCCGGCGCCCACCCGCCGCTCGCCTCGCTCCGCCGTCACGCGCGGTGCGCGCGCCCGTCCGAGCTAGCGCCGCTGAAGCCACCGCCGTCGGGGCGCTGCCCCGCCGGACCGCCGCCGGCGTGGCGAGGCCCCGCCGCCACGGGGCCTCGCGAGCCGCTCCCGCGCACCGGAGGGCGCGCGACCTACCGCGGTGCTCCGCCGCCCTCCTCCTCGCCGGCGAGCCCTCCGGCCGAATCGGCGAGCACCGCCGCGTCCTCCGCTCTCCATCCTCCCGAGGACCTAGTGTTCAGAATTTAGGGAAGGTGAGGGTTGTCTGTGCAAAGTTGCCAGACACATAGGTTTTCATTTCTGAGCTCGCGTAAATACCTGAAAAGGCAGGGGTCTTTATGCAAAAGTAACGCCACCAGTATCTATGACGTGTAGGTCCACAGTGACGTCATCGCTGACGTCATTGCTGACGTCAGCATAGCTAGGTACGGGTGTATGACATGTGGGCCCCGGGTGACGTCATCATGACGTCATAGCTGACGTCAGCACGAGGTGGATCTGGGTACACGTCTCGGGTAGACCTAGCAGAGATGAGGCTCTGGGTACACTCCGGGTGCACATAGCAATTTAGGGGCCGATTTTCAGAAAAATGGTTTTTGGCAGATTTGGATAAAATGTTTTGAAAAATCATATCTAGAGCTAGGAGTATCCAAATTGAGTGATCTTGGTCTTGTTGTGATCATGGCGAAGTGTAGTATCTGAGAAAAATATAATATTTTCTGTTTGAGCAACTTTTCTATATAGTTTTATTTAAAGTTTGGTAATTGGATTAAATATTGTTTATATTGGTAAATGCATAGATAATTCTCGGATGCTCAGAAAAATATGGTTTTAGTCTTGTTGATCTTGTATTGAGATGCTCTGTCTATGGTGAAAATATCACATGCATGTTTAGTGTAATTTTATACGGTTGTAGTTTAAGCTTGATTTATGAGCTAGAGAGGAATTAATTCATAAATCAATTATAGGCATGTGATCTGAGTTTGATAAATTTTGTGGGCTCATTGTATACCAATGTGCAGCCCCTGATGCTATGACACTCTTGGTTTGCATGATTTGGTAGTACAAAGTATTTTCTCGAGTGCCTCTGTCTTGGCACTTGTGAATTTTGTATAGGTCAACTGGTTCATCCAAATGGGTTGAGATTTGGATGGTAAACTTTGTTTGATATGTAGTGTCTACTGTAATTTTTGTAGGATTTTAGGAGTAGCCAATCATGGTGCTCCTGTTCAACTCTTGGATGTTCAATTTAAGGGTTAAGTCCATTGATGCTAGGCTAATCTAATTATAAGTTGGGTTTCTGATTAACTTGTCTATAGATGATAGTTAGTGTGTTAGCTTGACCATCTACTGTTAAAGTTTCATGGTCATTGCAGGAATGGTTTAGGAGTATGGGTGTGACAAGATGGTCACCAGGGCTGTTTTAGTGGCTGTTTTGCCAGAATCAGTCCTGATGTTCTGTGTTCTAGGTGTAGTTAACCTAGGAATCAGTTTGTGATGTCCTCATATGTTTGATGGAGAATTTCATAAGCTTTCCAGAATGTCTTCATTCATATCCATAGGGTCTATGGTTATTTATTTATGATTTATTTACAGATCTGTTAGTTATATGGTTAGGACTAGTATTGATGCTTGAATAAGTGATGTTATGTGCTAGGCTTATTGTCAAGTGTTCAAGGTGATTAGTGGTATGATGGGTGGTTAAGTAGTGTACTAGGATGAGTAGATCGTGATGATTTGGTTAGGATGAGTATGCTTAAGTGTAGTCTCTTTGGCTTTACTGACTAGTTTGCTGGTGATAGTAGAAAGGGATGTCGTACTAGGATTACATTGTTGTAGTAGAAAACGTAGTAGATGACATATGCTTATGGTACACGTTCTTGGATGATGTTGACTACCTTGTAGAAAGAATAAGCAAGCACGCATTCGCATTATCATACCTTGTGTATTCTTAGTATTCATACATGCACCCGCATCATACGGGAATCGCTAGGAGAACGAACGTGACGTGGGACAAGTATCCAAAGGAGGAGTCACCAAGGGAAACTCGGCATGTGAGGTGATCAAGAACCGGGAACCGAGACGTGGAGTGATCAAGTCTTGGGAGCTTCAACATTGATCGTATTAGGAAGGCAAGCCCCAGGAGCATTTCTCCTACGGTTTGCAAAATGATTTACTTTGCGTCCTTTATTGTTTATGATGCATTAAGTTTATAGGCGTTACTTGGAACCGTTTCTTGCATTATGAGTACCTTGATCCACCTGAATACCTTACCCTTTTTAAGTTCGGGATCGTTCATATGCTTAGCACTTTTAATTAGATCGGTAGAAGACGGGTGATTGACCCTCATCCGCGAGGTAGGTGGTTACTACCCTATGGTTGATACTATGGAGGTTGGTTAGAGAACATAACCATGTGGCCTTGTTAAATCATGACTAGTCGGAGTTTGTGGTGTGTTAGACCACGGAAACTCCGGCGATGTCACTTAAGGGACTATGGCTTTGTACGTCCTCGGATCATGTTGAACAATGCCTCACAGATAGCTGGAAGGATGCGATCATCCGACCGCGAAGCCTTGAGGATGTTTGGGCCGGCATTTCAACGGAGTTGAGTGTGTTGCCCACAGGCGCGGTATTAAAGCCAGTGGCCGGTCGCGCCGGAGGTACCTGGTAGCCGGGCATGCCCTGGTGCAACCGTATTCGTTGAAATCCGTGTTTCCACCCGAATAGACCAAGGTGATCTAATCGACTCCGACGGGAGACGTGTGGTTTGTGTGAGGAATACCCGCCAGCTGGTTTGCAATCGATTATAATCGCCATCATTCCTGGACAGTGAACACTTGACCGAGCAGCGGCACTGTCGCAAATCATTGTGAAAATAGGATGGTTATGGTTCTATGTTGTTGATACTGGTATGCTCAACCTAAAGGATAGAATAGCATTGCTTGCTCATACTCTGGAGTTGGAATAGTACAGGTGCTAACCTAGTGATGTCAGGATCCAACTTAAAAGATGATAAGTTAGAGAGTCCTTTATCACTAAATGATTATTTAATAAGCTCATCTTTTATCGCAAGTTTAAATGAGTCAGCTACCCCACTCATAAAGCCTTGCATACTCCTTGGTGTCACTTTATTTTTGGTTTATGACGGGTAAGTCTAGGCGAGTACCTTCTTGTACTCGGGGTTTTATTCCCACTTGTTGCGAGATCATAAGACCTTTGCTGTGGCAACAAGATGGACCTGTATCCCACTACGGGAGGATTAGACCTTGGGCAAGGTCATCTCTTATATCTCATTCCTCTATGCTTTTGCTGGATTTGATGAAGGACCAGGCACTATTTTTAACTAAGTGTGCGTTTGTAAAACAACACTTTATTTTGCTTCCGCAGTTTTGTTTCCAACTTGGTATTGTAATAACTATTTTCGCAACTCCGATGTAATCAACTACTTGTGAACTTATGTATTACTATGGACGGTATTATGTTGAACTTAATTCGGTGCAGGCTGTATTGTGGAAAGTTTGAAATCCTTCGTGGTTTCACGGACTACGGGTTGATATAAGCGTCATGTGCTAATTAAGTTGCTTAAGCGACATCATTAGTACATTATGTTTATATTAATTGGTCGGTTGATACTGGTAGCATCGGGCGGGTTCAACGTATTACTGTTCATAAGTATATTTAAAACAAAAAGAATTTGTTTTATAAACAGTAATTGCGAACTTATAGCCACTTAATATCAGATATAGGCTTTTCAAAAGTGTGTGGTTTTTCAAAACTTATATATGTGCCTTGGACCAGTCATATCCTTTATGCCCAATTAAGGACTTCAGGTGGCTTATATCAGTACTAACTTGGGGGATTATTGCATCATATTTTTATTTGTCGCGCTCATACACGACGGTTTTGTATGAGGGCCATTCACTTGAATGGTTGTGTATGGATCAATTTGCCCCTACGCCAAGGTAAGAATGGTTCAACGCTCAGGTAAGTGTGAGTTGTGAGAGCATGATCGCATACACTGCCGATCTAGGGGAGTGCTTATTGGTGCTAGATTATATACATGTTCACACATGTTTATAAGAAGGTACCCCATGTGAGGGTGTCGTCTTCTGATGACTTGTTGGGTAGTATGCACTCGGGAATGGGTGCAAGTAATCGGAGATTTCACCTTGTTCGGAAGGTGTGTGGATTTTTACGTCGCTTGCATTCATTGGGATATTGGGCTTAAATGAATTTTTTGCAGGTACACTAACTACGCAAGATCGTGTAGCCCGACTAGTTTACGCTATATGAGAGCACGTGGGTATGCCACCGTCTAAAATGCTAGAATTTATTAATTTCCAGATTTGTGAGGACGTACGGAACGTGCATGCATCATGACACATAATCATTTCATGGCAACTGCATTATTTCTTCCCTTATAAAAGAATGATTCTCTCTTTCGATAAAAACTACCAACTTAATCTCCATCTCATGAGAGTTGTGATTCGGTTGGACAGATGGCAAGAATGAAGCGCATCAAATCCAAGTCAACCAAGGGAAAAGTTTTGCATCAGCAGCTTGCCACCCGTGAGCCACGTGGTGCCAAAAAGTTTCTAAAGGAATATGGAATGCCTTCATTGCTATGGCGAATTCTGCACTCAGTGGGTTATCCCACGGGTAAAGAACCTCGCTATCAGTGGAGTAAGGAGCTGGAGAATCAGCGTATGAGTTTGCTTCCTATTGAAGTAATAATTCCCGCCAAGAGTGAAGGAGCGTCACTTTGGTGTGGACGTCGGTTCATTGCTCGAGGTAGGAATCCTCAGGAAGGTGCAAATGTGGTTGCATACAAGGCACTACGGGATTTGCTCAAAAGATGCCCGAGAAGAGGTTGCTCGTGCCCTTTGCGGGTGTGTTTCCTAGGGGTGACCCATACCATGTTGTGTGGCGTCGGCTTAGTGAGAGGCACTTGTCGGTGGTAAAGATGAGGTTGAGAACAGCAATGGTCCGCTAGTAGTGCAATGTTTGCTATGATGAAGAGTTACTCCTGCTGGAGAATGCATTGGAATCCCTTAATCGTGAGTTCGTCTACGTCACCTCATTTAAGCGAGAGATGAAGAAAGAATATGAAGAGGAAGTTGAAAGATCGACCAAATTGCTTGAGCGAGATGACAATATCCAAAGATCGAGGCCATCCCGGAGAGAAAATCTTTGCTTGTTCATGAGACCTTTGTGGCACAAAGTCAGTTTTAGGAGTTGCTTGCCCTACTTGGTCAATGGCAACAAGCCTTTGGTATAGTTGAGCAGCAGCGAAATGAAGCTTGGAATGAGGGATACCGTCTGAGGGAGCAAGTGCTTGCGTTAGAGGTCATCAGTGGTGCTTTGCAAGGAGAACTGCTACGGGTCTACAACCAGCTTCACCCCAATTCTCTTGGTGTGGATGAGGAAGGACTTCAGATAGTGCCCAACATTGATAGTGCGAATCTTGGAAATGCGAGAAAGTGTTGAGAACATGGACCATGACCATGAGGAGTAAGCTTGATGAGAAGTCTTTAGTAAGAATGTTATGTTTTCTTTGAGCGGACTGTTGTAATGACCTGTACTCCTAAGCAGATGGTACAATGGTTTGTGGATTAGTGATTATGAATCACTTAGCATGTTTCAGTGATGTATTCGTCCTATGTAGCCTGCAAGAAACAAGTTTTATATGTCATGTATTTTGGACATCAAAAATTCAGTTGTTGATCAAATTTGTATTCTATCCTTGTCCATGTAAATTCACTTCTATTCCTCTCGGTCTATAATGATATGTTGACATTGGTTTCTTGTTGTCACATACCTTGACCAATTGTTAAGTGAATATTGTTATTAATCATCACTTGGGAACGACGCGACGATAGTATGTAGCACATGCTATGTCGTTCAAAAATATTCCTTGCTATCCAAATTTTGAAATTCTCGGTAATTCCTTTACCTTGTCTTGTGCACAGAGCTTAGTTGTACAAGATATCGTATATAATTCGACTATCTGTCGAATTATTCTATTGGTCATAGTCATGGCAATATTATCTCGGTTAATAAGTTACTGTGCCGCGACCAGAACCTAGACCATTTGGGTGGACGCACCTAGATGGATTACTAGGGGGTACGCAGGTATTGTAATTATTAATTGTAACCCGTTATTTCGTCTAAGCCAAGACAACATCCTTGTCATAAAACCTCCCTTGAATGTTTGTTTATGCATATCCTTGTTAATGCAACCCACCCACATTCAAATCGCGCCATGATATTATGACAGTAGGTTGCTACAAATTGATGTAGTTGACCTTTTCCTATTACCTTGTGTCCTTGTGACTATCTTTCGTATATCTCACTTTTGCCTTGCACGTAATGCTTATTCATGCGAGAATACCTTCAATCATATGGAATTGCATCTCAAACGCAAGATTTGTGATGGAGTCGATTAATGATTGATGGTGCCGCGGCGGCGAGAGCACCTGTGTGGGCGCGAGACACATGGATGTCTTTGCTCGGCACGCGAGGTATCACGATTGTTGATCTCGACTATTCTGAGAGATTGCCTCGAGGTGTCGTTTTGCGTGAACCTACCTTGATTTCCTCTCGATATTCATCATCCAATCTCTTATGATATTTTCCCCGAAGAGCAAAATCAGGCAAATCAAAGAGAATGAGATCGTTTTCAGTAAGACTCATCGGACTACAAGAGGTAGTAGACAAAGGACTATACCAGGTGTTTGTCTGATCAAGAGAATGGTTTCCTATTCCATGGTACTCCTTAGGAGAGACTTGGAACTCCTATACATCTACTAGGTATTCTAAGGCTTTATGGAGTATTCGTGCTTTATGGGGGACCATGAAGGAAATTCTTCAGACAAAAACTTCTTATAAACGGATTATGGCCACAATTTTTGGAGTTGCATCTGGTCATGAGCTCAAGTGTCATGGTGTTGGATTCAGCTATGCATTGGGTACGCATCGTACAAGTGCTTGGGTATAACCTTGGATTTCCCAAAATACAGTTCTGCTCTGAGTATCAAGCAAAAGTCGTCTGAATAAGAGAATTTGGTTCAGTAGAGACAACACTCTGAAAGACAGGCTGGCACGCTTATCATTGGGAAGGAATGTTAGTTGGATAACCAAGCTCAACAATTCCCTGCTTCGAGAGCATGACTTATAGAAAGGAATTGGTAATCATGAGTCCTTGCCAAAGAATCTGCTCATGATACTGTTTTTGCTCCTATAAGAGAGGCAATTGGTTGGTTTCTATGGAGTCAGAGAATCATTTACCTAGGAATTTTGATTTCTACATGAGATGATTTGGATGTCTTTGACCTAAGAACTTTGACTTCTATATGCAAAAGAGTGGACTTCGTCAGTCTAGCTGGTTCATATTAGCATACATTAGCTTGTGCTCTTATGTATGGCTATGTCAGATTTGAACTCACCTCAAGGAATCCAATGAGGATAGCCAATTCAGCTTGTCCTTTGCTCACACAAGTCCTTGGTGATATTGTAGAAAGTATTACAGATGCTATTCTTATTGACAGCAAACTTGATTTGGATTTAGCTTGAAGATGTGCAAACCTCAGTTTGACCTGCTTCGTAGTGGTAAACCATTTGAGGGTTGAAGCACCATTTGATGTATTTGATGATGTGAGTAACAGATTCTCTCACATTAAACCCTTTGATACCTCCAATAGGGTAATTTTGGTTACGCCTTGCGATAATCTGCCTTACTGTGTAGTAATTTTGGGGTTTAATGAGAGAGTACATCGTACTATTCCTGTCATCTTCATACTTGATTAAGAGAAAGGATTTGACATCGAGATTAGAAGAATGGGATAAGTAGAAGAATGTCCTCTAAGGGTCTTGAAAGTGGAAAAATGAATATGTGGACAATTGGAATGGTCACGGCAAGTCAACCGAGAAGAGAACCGTTGCAATCCTAGGGGACCCACTTGTGCACTGTGCTCGCGTGATCGTGGTGCCGCACTCGCAGCACCTGCATAGGGAACCCTCCTTTATCCTGTCGCCCTGTCAGCTCTCTCGCCTCGTCCTCGCTCTCGTGCCGGACCCCTCCTCTCTTTCCCGGCTTCAAAAGGGCGGTCACTCGCCCGCCTCCTCGACGAGCGAATCTATTCTCTCCTCTATCTTCTTCTCGCCCGTGCGTGAGTGACTCGTCGTCCATCTTCTTCCTCCTGCCTCTACTCTGGTACCTTGCATCATTCTACTTTTCCCCTCCGTCGTGGATGCCCTCCTGTGCATCTCCTCTTCTTTTCCATCCCCAAATCCGAAACCTTGCTCTGAGAGAAGAAACTTGAGAAAGCCATCGCTTTGGAAAGAGGGAGCAATCAGGAGGCGAGTGGTAAGATTCGGTGTTTGTTCGTGGATTGAGTCGCCGGCTTGAAGGAAAGAAAGATATGTATTTCATGGAGGAACTCGATCTGTTTTGGATTGATTTTGCTGGTTGGGTTTACGATGGTGGAGTTCACGCTTGAGGTTTTACGGTTCTTGTGGACGTTCTTGACGTTTTGGAGCGTCGTGTTCATCCTGTGTCTCCATTGTCCCTGTATCAGTCGATATCTGGGTTAAGCTAATGATTCTCGTGTATTTCTCTCAGCCTTGTTCTCTCAATTCTCGAGAGGCCTTGTATCAGAGTCGTGTAATCCTCGATGTAAATCCAGATCTGTGAAATAAAGATCTTCTTTCTCTTCTTTTTCCCTCTTCTTGCTTTAAATCTCGGGGCGAGATTTCTTTAAGGGGGGTAGGCTGTAACATCTCCAGTTTTAGGCTTTTTAAATCTTGCACTTCATGAGCATAATCATCCCATAAGCATCTCATGCTCATAATTTGAATTGCTCGATGCTTGTTTCCTTGTGGTTAAATAGATTTATTTGTTATATATATATATTAAGTAGTTTTCAAACTTTTCAAAAAGCCCTGTTTACATTGCTCGATCAAGTTGGTAGCTTGAATAGAGTTTTAGAGCAAATTATTTGGAGAAAACTTTGTTTTTACACCAAGTCATTAAAATGGGTTTAAGGCTTTCAAAAGGGCAAAAACAGAAAGGGAATATTAAAAAAAATATATATTTTTATAATTCTAATTTGACCCTAATTCACATTTTCAAATCTAGGCCGAATTAGCAAAAACTTCCAACATGAAAAGTATTCTACTCCTCAAATGGAGAAACTTTCATGTTTTGAGTTTTTCCAAATTCGCAATATTTTTGGAGTTATTCAAGGTCAAACTTTTCAAGTCGGGACAAAAGGTGTGGGACCCTTTTTGTCATCATCTTCTCCCTCCTCCTCTTTTCTCCCTTTCCCTCTGCCTCCGGCGCGAAAGCAGTGGCGCCGGCACCAGCTGCCCCGGCCCCTGCCTGCCCGCTGCGATGCCGCACGTCGCCTCGCGCCACGAGCTAGCCGACGGCCGACGCCCAACGCACGCGGACCGCCCGCTCAAGTGCCGGCCTCGCACGCGCACTCAATGGCGCTGTCCGCGGCGCGCCCGTCGTTCCCTCCTCTTCTTAAAACCCGGGCACCCATTCCACTCCTCCCTCATCTCTTTCCCTTCCTTTTCCCCTCTCTGCCCTCTCCTTCAAGCTCGCCCGCGCGGCACCGCCATTGCCGACCATTGGCGAGCTCGCGACGGTGCCTCTCCAGCCACATCCGCGCCAGCGCTTCACCACCGCCTGCCTCGCTCCGCCGTCCTACGCGCGGTGCGCGCGCCCGTTCCGAGCTAGCGCCGCCTGAAACTGCCGCCGTCGGGGCGCTGCCCGACCGGACCGCCCGCCGGCGTGGTGAGGCCGCCACGGGGCCTCGCGAGCCGCTCCGAGCGCACCAGAGGGCGCGCGACCTACCCGCGGTGCTCCGCCGCCCCTCCTTCCTCGCCGGCGAGCCCTCCCCGGCCGGAATCGGCGAGCACCGCCGCGTCCTCCGCTCTTTCCTCAGGAGGACCAAGTGTTTAGAATTTAGGGAAGGTGAGGGTTGATCTACGTGCAAAGTTGCCGGACACATAGGTTTTCATTTACGAGCTCGCGTAAATATGTCAAAATCTTGGGGGTCTTTATGCAAAAGTAACGCCACCAGTATCTATGACGTGTAGGTCCACAGTGACGTCATCGCTGACGTCATTGCTGACGTCAGCATAGCTAGGTACGGGTGTATGACATGTGGGCCCCGGGTGACGTCATCATGACGTCATAGCTGACGTCAGCACGAGGTGGATCTGGGTACACGTCTCGGGTAGACCTAGCGAAGATGCGGCTGCGGGTACACTCGGGTGCACATAGCAATTTAGGGGCCGATTTTCGGAAAAATGGTTTTTGGCAGATTTGGATAAAATGTTTTGAAAAATCATATCTAGAGCTAGGAGCATCCAAATTGAGTGATCTTGGTCTTGTTGTGATCATGGTGAAGTGTAGTATCTGGGAAAAATATAATATTTCCTGTTTGAGCAACTTTTCTATATAGTTTTATTTAAAGTTTGGTAATTGGATTAAATATTGTTTATATTGGTAAATGCATAGATAATTCTAGGATGCTCAGAAAAATATGGTTTTAGTCTTGTTGATCTTGTATTGAGATGCTCTGTCTATGGTGAAAATATCACATGCATGTTTAGTGTAATTTTATACAGTTGTAGTTTAAGCTTGATTTATGAGCTAGAGAGGAATTAATTCATAAATCAATTATAGGCATGTGATCTGAGTTTGATAAATTTTGTGGGCTCATTGTATACCAATGTGCAGCCCCTGATGCTATGACACTCTTGGTTTGCATGATTTGGTAGTACAAAGTATTTTCTCGAGTGCCTCTGTCTTGGCACTTGTGAATTTTGTATAGGTCAACTGGTTCATCCAAATGGGTTGAGATTTGGATGGTAAACTTTGTTTGATATGTAGTGTCTACTGTAATTTTTGTAGGATTTTAGGAGTAGCCAATCATGGTGCTCCTGTTCAACTCTTGGATGTTCAATTTAAGGGTTAAGTCCATTGATGCTAGGCTAATCTAATTATAAGTTGGGTTTCTGATTAACTTGTCTATAGATGA
Organism: Themeda triandra; assembly: GCA_018135685.1. Lineage (NCBI taxonomy): Eukaryota > Viridiplantae > Streptophyta > Magnoliopsida > Poales > Poaceae > Themeda > Themeda triandra. Next base: position 204,838 of record JAENPR010000906.1, read on the forward strand.
TAGTTAGTGTGTTAGCTTGACCATCTACTGTTAAAGTTTCATGGTCATTGCAGGAATGGTTTAGGAGTATGGGTGTGACAAGATGGTCACCAGGGCTGTTTTAGTGGCTGTTTTGCCGAATCAGTCCCGATGTTCTGTGTTCTAGGTGTAGTTAACCTAGGAATCAGTTTGTGATGTCCTCATATGTTTGATGGAGAATTTCATAAGCTTTCCAGAATGTCTTCATTCATATCCATAGGGTCTATGGTTATTTATTTATGATTTATTTACAGATCTGTTAGTTATATGGTTAGGACTAGTATTGATGCTTGAATAAGTGATGTTATGTGCTAGGCTTATTGTCAAGTGTTCAAGGTGATTAGTGGTATGATGGGTGGTTAAGTAGTGTACTAGGATGAGTAGATCGTGATGATTTGGTTAGGATGAGTATGCTTAAGTGTAGTCTCTTTGGCTTTTCTTGACTAGTTTCTTTGGTGATAGTAGAAAGGGATGTCGTACTAGGATTACATTGTTGTAGTAGAAAACGTAGTAGATGACATATGCTTATGGTACACGTTCTTGGATGATGTTGACTACCTTGTAGAAAGAATAAGCAAGCACGCATTCGCATTATCATACCTTGTGTATTCTTAGTATTCATACATGCACCCGCATCATACAGGAATCGCTAGGAGAACAGAACGTGACGTGGGACAAGTATCCAAAAGAGGAGTCACCAAGGGGAAACTCGGCATGTGAGGTGATCAAGAACCGGGAACCGGACGTGGAGTGATCAAGTCTTTGGGAGCTTCAACATTGATCGTATTAGGAAGGCAAGCCCGGAGCATTTCTCCTACGGTTTGCAAAATGATTTACTTTGCGTCCTTTATTGTTTATGATGCATTAAGTTTATAGGCGTTACTTGGAACCGTTCTTTTGCATTATGAGTACCTTGATCCACCTGAATACCTTACCCTTTTTAAGTTCAGGATCGTTCATATGCTTAGCACTGCTTAATTAGATCGGTAGAAGACGGGTGATTGACCCTCATCCGCGAGGTAGGTGGTTACTACCCTATGGTTGATACTATGGAGGTTGGTTAGAGAACATAACCATGTGGCCTTGTTAAATCATGACTAGTCGGAGTTTGTGGTGTGTTAGACCACGGAAACTCCGGCGATGTCACTTAAGGGACTATGGCTTTGTACGTCCTCGGATCATGTTGAACAATGCCTCACGAGATAGGCGGAAGGATGCGATCATCCGACCGCGAAGCCTTGAGGATGTTTGGGCCGGCATTTCAACGGAGTTGAGTGTGTTGTCCACAGGCGTGGTATTAAAGCCAGTGGCCAGTCGCGCCGGAGGTACCTGGTAGCCGGGCATGCCCTGGTGCAACCGTATTCGTTGAAATCCGTGTTTCCACCCGAATAGACCAAGGTGATCTAATCGACTCCGACGGGAGACGTGTGGTTTGTGTGAGGAATACCCCGCCAGCTGGTTTGCAATCGATTATAATCGCCATCGTTCCTGGACAGTGAACACTTGACCGAGCAGCGGCACTGTCGCAAATCATTGTGAAAATAGGATGGTTATGGTTCTATGTTGTTGATGCTTGGTATGCTCAACCTAAAGGATAGAATAGCATTGCTTGCTCATACTGCGGAGTTGGAATAGTACGGTGCTAACCTAGTGATGTCGGGATCCAACTTAAAAGATGATAAGTTAGAGAGTCCTTTATCACTAAATGATTATTTAATAAGCTCATCTTTTATCGCAAGTTTAAATGAGTCGGCTACCCCACTCATAAAGCCTTGCATACTCCTTGGTGTCACTTTATTTTTGGTTTATGACGGGTAAGTCTAGCCGAGTACCTTCTTGTACTCGGGGTTTTATTCCCACTTGTTGCGAGATCATAAGACCTTTGCTTGTGGCAACAAGATGGACTGTATCCCACTACGGGAGGATTAGACCTTGGGCAAGGTCATCTCTTATATCTCATTCCTCTATGCTTTTGCTGGATTTGATGAAGGACCAGGCACTATTTTTAACTAAGTGTGCGTTTGTAAAACAACACTTTATTTTGCTTCCGCAGTTTTGTTTCCAACTTGGTATTGTAATAACTATTTTCGCAACTCCGATGTAATCAACTACTTGTGAACTTATGTATTACTATGGACGGTATTATGTTGAACTTAATTCGGTCTGGGCTGTATTGTGGAAAGTTTGAAATCCTTCGTGGTTTCACGGACTACCGGGTTGATATAAGCGTCATGTGCTAATTAAGTTGCTTAAGCGACATCATTAGTACATTATGTTTATATTAATTGGTCGGTTCGGTTACAAGGACAAGCATGGCATGATAAGCATGCATCCTTGTGTCAACCAATCACCATCAAGGGTTGACTACCGACCAAGCCCAAGAAGACCATGAACAACTACATTTGCATGATGATGTCCCTAGGCTATTGGAGATGAAGCCAGCATACAAACATTAGTGAAGTCCCTTCCTTGATCATCAAGACGGATGGCGTATCATTAATTGCAACTCTTTGCCATGCTACTAGAAGACAAAGACCATCAAGGAAAACTACATCTCCAATGAACATCAATTGGTCGACCAAGACTCAACAAAAATCAAGAATGGTTGACAAAAGAAGATCATGCGACTGTCTGCATCCTCATATCCTGGATTGGACATTCCAAAGGAGAGATCTTTGCTCAATGGACTTAGAATCAAGAGCCCTCTCCAACAGATTTAAGAACAGAGGACAGACAATGTCTAAGAACATGAAGTTACAATACACTTCGAGGGATGATTCAACACACACATTTGGCTTCCAGTGACGAGCAACAACAAGCTTGGGGGAGGAAGTCTGCCAACTCCTCTAATGATGATCCAACAATGCTCTTCCTCTTCTCAAGCCCTCGTCACTTTGGCACACTTGGTTTGCAAATCCCTCCACTCACAATTACTTTCTCTCGTAAGTTTGATTGTCTTCTATAGATGTCACACACACAAATCAAACTTAAGTCAAAGTAAAATCAATCTTTAAGAGAAGAAGTAATGTTGACAATGATCCATGCTAATTAAAATTTTCAACCCATTCTTTTCTGTAGCATAGAATATGACCTTTAGCTTTATGACAACTCTACCCTTGTTATCATTTGTATATTCCTTCGGGTATGTGTTGTCCATTAACCCTCTGCAGTGAAGAAACAATAAGTGGAGCACAAGGTCGAGGGAGAGGCCCACTAGAAGCATCTACTCTTCATCCCAGGGTGCTCAAGTGATAAAGTTCTGAACCTGGAACATGCATACTAAAACAGATGCTCCCAGTATCACAATTAAAGGATTCACTTCAGGCCGTTGGACAAGGAAAGAACATGAATGACCCCTTCCTCAAGAGATACCAATACAAGAGGTGCAGTTCTCAAGGTCTCTACCTTTGAGATCAAATGAAGCACTGAAGGATTGAACATGACAAGAAGTCCTATTCAGAGGACTTAAAACACCGAACCCTCGCCAAGGAGGTAACTTGGTAGTTATCCATATTTCCCATTTTAGCATTGCATAAGTTTTTCCATTAGCATATTTACTTTTTTGTACATTCAATTCTTATTGCATATTTGCTTTGTTGCATCTGCATTAGAAAAGAAAATAATTATGGCATGCATTGCATGTAGAAAAGCTAAGCCCCATGTGAATAAATTTGTGGTGCGAAAGCTCACAAACATATCCACTGTGGTGGCATAAAAATAAGTTTTCATCTTAGTTGCATTTTTCTATCTACATACCATAAAATATAAAATTGCAAAAATATTAAGATCCTGCTAAAAAGATTTATGAGTTAAGGAAGTTCTAGACATCCAAGGCTTAGAGGTTTATCACTAATGCTTAATCAGTTCTACAAGCTTTGTTGTCTATTTGAGCCTCACAGAATTTAAAGGATCAAGAAGAGCTAACAGGCAGAAGGACGTCCTGTCCCTTGTCGGAGTGCTGTCTTCAACAGTCGTAGTGCTGTCTCTACAACCATCATCCCTGACACTCCAGGAGGAGCAGTACGCCTTCACTGCCAGTCAGCAACACCAACAGACTACATCAACATCCAGCTTGGGGGAAAGCACCCCCGTGTATCCAGCTAAGTATCACTAGCTTATCTATCTATCTATTTATTAAGTTTTCAAAATAAAATATAGGAGAGTATGTGAAGATTTTGGCCTGCTAAAATGAGCCCTACAGAATAAGCTCTTATATGGAAATGATGAATAGTTGCTCTGCCGTAATTCCTTTCAAGTACCTAGTTTTCAACCTTGCACTCTCCCGAGTTTTGGACACAACTGTTTAGATTTGAGATTTACTCTGAACCTGAAACTTGTGGGTAGCGAATGCTTGATCTAAGTCTAGGTAGTTGACGGATATGATATGAGAAAGTTTTGAGCCGCTATCCATCTTGTTCCTAGAGATGCTAGAGTTCTGGAGAATTTATCTTTGAAAATTTTAAATTTCTGCATGATGAGTTCCTGTATGACGAGAGTTCAAAACTTCTGCCACAGCCATATATACATGCTTACTAGATTAGGGAAGCCATCTTTGTTTACATATATCATTCTATAGGCATTGAGTGTAGTATGTTGTGTTGACCCTTAGGGATTAGTCATGCAGTTAAAGTCAATATTATGTGCTCTCCATCCATTGATCTATGCTGCTTCTATCCTTAGAAGTACGCCCCACTCACATTCACTACGCTACATTCATTCTGTGTTACTTCTATCCCTAGAAGTACCACCCACATATACACACACTCCACGCTTCTTGTGCTGTTTCTACCCTGGATACACGCACTCATGCTGCTCCTACCCCAGCAGTATGCACTCTACCACACTTTGTGCTATCTCTATCCTGGATATACGCACTTATGCTGCTCCTACCCTGGGAGTACGCATCCATCCACCCACATACACATTCTCCATTCATTCAGATCCATTCATAAATTGTTCTACTCCTACACTGGGATTGAACACCAAAAATATACGCCGCCATCCAATCCTGTTCCATTGTGCAATAAAGCTCCTGTTATTTCAGTTGATATTCCCTATTGCTATAGTTCCATTAAGAGGCTTGGCTGTTAGTAAAAAAAAAAAAAAAAAAAAAGAAGAGAAAAAAATAAAAAAAGGAAGGAAAAAAAAAGAAGAAAAAAAGAGAAGAGAAAGAAAGAAAAATAAATAAGCACCAAGTCCTCCTCTTCAAAGATCTTCGGTTTCCAAATAAAGGGAGGTATGTTATCCCCAAAAGGAGCAAGTGTAGAACTAGATCTTCATCATCATGTTTCACCCCTCCATGATCACTTTGTTATTATCACCATCATCCATATCATTCATTTCATTCCCCTCATTCACATGCACATATGACTTGATTGTATGCTTAGTTCCTCTGGATCACGGCTTAACAATGCAACATATACAAGAGAGTTTGAGTTGTATCCTCACCTATGAGCTCCACATAAGCCTCTTAGAAGTAGGGTGAGAGAGAAGGCAACCTTACTATGCCTTAATTCTAAAAATACCACATATTCGAGAGTAGAGAGAAGGCATACGCTACACATGCCTTGGAGAGGATCCGAAATACCACAAATGAGAGACTTGAAAGGGTCATACATGGAATCTCCGAGTTTTATTTGAAAATCTTGCAAAAACTCCGGAATAACAGTTGATCAAAGAGCGAGAAACATAGCGCTTGACTTGACCGTTCTGTCTTTCAACATCTCAAGACCCAAGTGACGGCTACAAGCCCCATGGTGAAAGGTAATATGAGTAAGTTTTGAGTCAGAATAGTTCACTCTAATCCGGAGGAGAGTTCTTGTTTGAACGCATGTGTACTTTTGAGGCGTGAAAGCATTGTAGCAACTCCTGATCCATTACTGAGTCTATCTTTGCTTAGAGACGAGGAAACGGTAAGCTTGGGGGAGTTGTTGACGGTCGATAAGTGTCAATTTTACCGTCAACTAGACATGAAAAAGGACCTAAACATAATTACCTTCTAGATATAGGGCTTACACTAATGGAATTCCACGAGTTTTGGTGAATGTCTGTTTCTGCAGGGTGTCAGCTAAAAATACCCAAGGTAGGCCCACATGTCAGGTTTACATAGAGATAATCGGGATCCGACCAAAATTCTGTAATCAGTAAGGTTCGAGAAGGCTCTGGACCAAACGGGAGCCCGAACCGGCTCGGTGACGGGGCGGCCGCCCCGGGCTTGAAGTCGGCCGCCCCGGCATCTCAACCAATCAGAACAAGTCTCGGGATCCCTGTTCCACCGCCTTTGAGGATGAATAATAATCGTCCATTTAGGTCGGTTTGATCCGAGGGCTGCGGTGCATCCTAGGGGGCTATATAAACAGGGCCCCTGACCCTGGAGGAGGCATCCCTTGAAACCCTAATTCATTATTTCCAGAGAGGATTTGGTGAGAGGGGTCCCTTGAATGGATCTCCTCCCTAGAGCCTAGCATTCAAGATAGATAGAGAGAGTATAGGGTGGAGGTAGAGTTGGAGGAAGCCCGGCATGTCGGTGTCTCCTCTCCGGTTGTACCTGCGGGATCAAGTCTCCTAACCCGAGGCTTGGTTCTAGGATCATTCTGCAATTCAACTTCTAATACTAGTAAGTTCTTGTTATTATTGCTCTTTGGTTTACGAGCTTACTTTATTCGCTTCCGGTTGGGAATAGAGTAATCGTTCATAGCGTAAGCGTGGTGCTTGGGCTAGGTTCACTCGTAGATGCTCTCTATCTGGCCGGAAACGTGGTAGTATCGAGGGAAGTGACAATCCCTTTGTTACCTTTGTAGCCCACTTCCCGTCAGTAGGTAAGGTAGGTCCAAAAGTGCTAGGTTAACCATCCTCTGTGGTTTCTTTTCTTAGGTGCTCCCATAGAGTAGTAGTTGCAAAGCGTGCCATAGGTTGGAAGGAGACTGTGGTAGTAATCCTCCCTATATCGCTCATTACCTTGTTTGTAGCTCAGCGGTTAGGTATAGACTTGGGTTAGTCAGATGCACGTTTTCTCCTAGCGGATAAATAAATAACGATACTCTGGATTATCTCCCGGGTGAAGTGCTCACCGATATCCGTGCGCTTGCGGATTATTTCTCTTTGATTCTTTCGTGTGCGTATCTAGTATCAACAATGGGCATAAGCACGGACTGCAAATAACACAGTTCTGCAGCTCACCAATCTGAAAACCTACCAGAAATAAACTTTAAGCTAAACATGACCAATGAATCTTGAAGACAACCACCCATTGGAACTAAAAAATTGCAGCGTTAATGTCTCTAGAAACTGTCCAACTTGACCAATTGATCCTTCTGTTCATCATGCCGCTGCAGGCTTGCCCTTTGTCGAAGCTAGTGCATTCCCCTGAAGAGTACCTATAAGAATGTTTTTGCTCTACATTTATCAAAAATCACTTCGTTCCTGGTTAACCAAATTACCCAATAAAGTACAACAACTATTGTTAATAACAATAAGTTATATTTTTGTTTGTAATTTTTTACCATATTTAAAAAAGGTTACTCATATATGTTGTAGGTGTTAAACCAAAGAGTATATGTACAATGTGCCATAAGAATTTTGCATAAACACAATAAAAAAAGAGATGGTTTATTGTTTTCGAAAGATGACAGAAACAACAATGCTTGTCACAAATCCAATGACGTCTAAGTAAGTTATCCTTAGTTAAAACCACTCCTTTTTCAAATATCAGAGAAATATTTTAATTTTCATTGGTATATTGATTTGTCAAATGTCTTGTGACATTGTGACCCGATTGTTAATTAACGCAGGATGCATCGATTTGACCGTGAAAGTTCCGGATGCGTTCAAGACCCAAACTACGACATCTGTTTCATCAATAAGTTAATGTCCGGTACAGATGCAACAATTCTATGCCAAGCCCTTAAGTTCGCCACCACTAAATTCCTCCTGAAGGAAATGTTGAATGGGAAAGATCTAAACACTTGTGCTATAGAATCTTGTTTACTTGACTATATTAAACAGTGAAGGATTCTCGAACCAAGTATCCAAACAGAACATGATTTAAAATCCATCCATTATCTTGAAAGAGCCAAAGTCCATAAATGAATCTTTGATGTTCATTAAACTCTTCTAGAAATGAGAGTCTGTTGGTTTTTTAACAAAACTTCTTAAACTCTTATCTTTGATATACTTAATTCTTAGAAGCTGTTGCCACATACCATCTTCATTCAATAATTTGAAAAGCCATTTGCTTAATAAATATTTATTCTAGATATCTAAATTTTGTATTCCCAGACCGACCCTAGCAGAAAGTTATCGTGACGACACAACGTCCTTCTCATTTCTTTGTGCGAATAAGGTTGACCATAGTGATGAATCAACTAGCCAGGGAGGGGAATCGGACTGAACGGATTTATGAAGGACCGAATGACCTAAAAAAGGGCGAATTAGACTTAAAAAAGATAATGCAACAATCTTACTTGCAAAAATTACTCACCTCCAAAATTACACTAAATCGGTATTAGGGCAATAATAAAGATAAACATGTCCTTAGTCTTGATACTTAAAAAGTGTCCTAAATTGCAAAAACTGACTAAGAACACTCCAGCATGGAGAAAACAAATGTTGGTTCCCATTCAAAGGACCCAAAAATACAAAATTGCATGAAAAAGGAAAAAAAATACAAAGATAAAGATCTTTTTTTTTTTCTAACGTGCTCATTAAACTCTTGAATTTGTGTGGCCCAAGCCCAATAGCTTCATCGTCTCAAAAAAAAAAAGCCCAATAGCTTCATTCATCCACTAGCCCCAAAAATTAAAAATTCAAAGGTGCCCTTCTCGCGTGGCCCTTCCACATTTGTTCTTAGAACTTCTGAATTGCACAATGCACAACCCCCAACTCGATTTCCAGCCTGTACAACGCAATGTGGCCCTGTGCGAATTCACCAGCTCCTCCACAGCGCCAATGTAACTGTAAAAAGGCAAAATTCCCAATTCTCTTCCTGATTTCTATACTATGCATTTGCTTGGCCCTCGGCGTGCAAATTCACTGGCAACCGACGCCTGTGTATACGCCTTTGTCAAGATAATGAAAAATCGGCGGGCGTTATAAATGAAGCCGCGCTAATGCACATAAGAGCAGAGAAGCCATCAACGCATAAGGCTACCATGATTTTCCTTCCTAAGCTGAATGATTTGGTTGATACATATCTGACACTTGTGCATGTGCCATATATTATTCTTGTGATCAGGGCCTTGATGCTGAACCAATGGTGTCAGGCTACCAATGTTGTTATTGACGAGTGATCGGATGATTGGATAGTGAACCGGTTACACGCCCGAAGATACACGGGAGCTGGATACTGAACCGCAGACACATGCTGAATCTGAAAGACAGAATAAGCCAAGGCGCAACGCGTAAGATTTTTTAGTGGAATAGACCTTTATTATTCTTCGTAAGAAGTACGGGTGCCATCAAAGGCGGAGATACAAACCGAACATGTCTTCCTAACTCAGCATAGATACGGCTCCTAGCGAGACTATGAGCATCCACATTTGATCGTCTCCCCTCATGGACGAACTCAACAAATCTAAAAACATTTGATCTAGCTCTAATTTCTTGGACAATATGCCCATAAGAGCCCATACTACCTTCACGGATACTTGCAACAACTCCATCATTGTCACATGCCACTCTGAAGTCCCGAAGTACAAATCACTAGCAAGGGCCAGCCCTTCCTTACATGATATCGCCTCCATCGTCTCTCGGCTCCAAGCTTCCTTCCATCACTATCGCGGAGGCCCCCAAGAAGCGCGTAAGAACACCAAAGCGTTTGGTTTGGGCCGATTTTTTTTTTTTTTTGTAAATTGTGTTTGGGCCGAATGCGTATAACATTTGGGCCTTAGCAAAGCATCTGTGCTGAATGCATGCTACGGGTCTTTGTCCCGAGCTCCTTCTACCCACGGGCCCATTCCCGCCCATTAAGACAAGGGCCCATTGCAAACTACTCTATGTAAAAGGTCCATGTGTAAACAAAGTTCGAACTAATAAGAAATATAATTAATAAAAGTAAGTGTTGAGTATATCACAGATAAGAGAAAATAGCAAAATGTATGTTCACACTTGTTGGAATTAAAAATATTTCCATGTAAAACAAAATTAGGAAAGGAAACAATAGAATAAGGAGTAAGAAAATCAATAGTTTGATCTCCAAGTGAATTAGGAATGTAGTCATTATAACTAAATAAATCATACTCAGTAATAAATACATAAATTTAAAATTAAAAATCTTTGAAATAATAGTTTTTTCCCAATGTGTTGAAAACACATTAATAAAAACACTAGTGTGCACAACTATTAGCTACCTCGTCTGTTTCTAAATAAATAATTTCCTAGACTTATCTTCAATCATTTTTTATGTTTAATCAAATTTATATAAAACAACATAAATACTTATGAAACTAACTAAACATATTTTAAAATTTTATTTCGTGGAGGATCGATGATATTAATTAATCGGGTGTTTATGTGCTCTTTTCTATAAATTCAAACAAATTTTAAAAAGATCGGCTCAAGGAATTGATTGATTCAAAATTATTCGGGGAGAGGGGTGGTATTTTTTTTGTGCCACAAAGAATGTTATTATAGCCTTTAGTATTAATCCTACAAAGACTATTAGTATAGGCAAACAAGCAAGTCCTACTAATGTATTTTCTAGACGAACCAACAAACAAATGGGAAAAATAGACTAAGTTCGTTATACGAGCATTCGGTCCTTTGCCCACCATGCCCGCCGCCACCGCCGCCGGTAGCTCCGCCTCTCGAGGAGAAAAAGGCACCGCTGCTCGAGGAAGAAGAAGAAGGCACCGCCGCTTGAAGAGAGAGAAGAAGAAGCCACCGCCACTGGGAGCTCCGCCTCTGCGCGCCGAGGAGGAAGCCTGCGCCGCCCCGTCCGCCGGGGGACCGCGCCGTGGAGGGTGCCAGCCCGCCGGAGGGAGCGGGGAGGGGGCCGGCGGGGTGGAGCTTGCGAGGAGGAGAGGAGGAGGCGGGGCCATGGCCGCGCCGCGCAGGAGGATGAGGCCGCCCGCCATGGCTCCGCGAGGAAGAAGACGACGCCCGGCCGCCGCGACGGCGACGGAGACGGAGGCCGCGCTGGCGAGCGCCTTCGCCATGCTTGGGCAAGCTCCTGGGAACGAATGGATACGAAGGAGAGAGAATGGGGAGAGAGAGGAAGGAGGGGAAAGGGGAGAGAGAAAAATTAAAATAAGTATGACACACGGGTCCCACAATGAATAGAGGGAGATATAAAGGATGTATGAGTGCGGAAGAAAACTATATAGAGGAGAGAATCTAGATGACCAGGCTGGAATATTTCTTTTAGAGGAAGATATTGAGGATGTATGAGTGTGGATAGTCTGACGGGAGCCTCAAATCCACAGCCGACCGATCCATCCTCCATCGGCCCTCTCTCTCTCTCTCTCTCTCTCTCTCTCTCTCTCTCTCTCCCCCTTTGCTCCAACTACCCGCTGCTCCCCTATCTGGCTCTTGTCTACACTACCAACACACCATTGCCTCCTTCTTGTCTAGGGCATCACTACATGGTGGATCCTTGGAGGGTGGATATTCTCGAGGTGGATCTGCATCCACAACGCCACTAGCCCACTATTGCCTACATTTCCGATCTCATTTCGTCCATCGAACCCTAACTCAGTTGACATTTGGGCACTACCACAATAGTGAAATTCTCCAAAAAAGAAAAAACCCCAACAACGGGGGAGGATATTTGGTTTGTTTTATAAATTTAAGGTTTGTATTGTTGTCTTGCATTAAGTGGAAGAAGGAGTTTTACACTCCACGAAGGGCCACGACGAGAGACTATACGCTACTTGGAGTAAACACTAACACAAATCACCATCTACGCGGTGGGCAATGCAATGCATATAGAACACTCGTACTATATATTGTACTAGATTAACATTAACTACCTAGCAGTTTTTTCATGCCAATAATTGGCGTACGTACGTTTGGAGTGTTTTTCTCCTAGACTAGAAAGAATGTCTCCCTGCCTCCTTAATTTAGTTCGTTTTGCAAGAAACCTGCCTTGCAAAAATAAATACTTTGCAAATTTCTACTCATACTAAATAAATACAATATGGGATTTGCTAAATCATAGTCGCCTAGGTTTTTATAAAGAACCTAGGCGACATCGGCACGCAGTACACATGCCAGAACATCACTAGAAGCAAACCAGAACATCAAGCATTGTTCGCGGAACATAGAGTATCGGTGTGGAACAATAATGGACACGGGCCAGAACATGCGCGGAGAGAAATCGCGCGGAACATCACCGGGCACAGGGCACAGCATCACCACGAGGAAGCCAGGACATCACGGGATTCGGACAGTGAGATGGAACCCGTCGCCTTGGTTTTCTCAAGAACCCAGGCGACTAGGATATAGAAAAAGTGATACAATATATATAGCATATACTTCTAATTAGAGACTTTTTTCTTTTGTGGATACTGAAGAGTAAAAGTTGGCGCTTGGCGGTAGACCTCGACGTATAATACAGCTTTTTTTATGCCATACAATACAGCTAATTAAGTAAGCTGGTGGTGTCCTTTCTTTATAGTTTCTGCAGTAGTACCTGTCCTTGAATGAATGGGCCAGGCCGCCAGGATGACGACGCGGTCCTGAATTATTGCGTGCACACCGGTGACGTCAGCGCCATGACGTATTATACTTGTTCTGTTCTTCATCACACATCATGCATTCATGTCCATAGATCGTCGTCTGGATCGCTCGGGTAGCTGGATATATCCACATCCATGCATCTATAGCTACGTATATAGGTTTAATTTTTAACGCTTTGTTTGTTCCTTGAGTGCAGTGGTGTTGCCACCTTGCCTCTCTCTCTCTCTCTCTCTCTCTCTCTCTCTCTCTCTCTCTCTCTCTCTCTCACTCTTGGAAATGTGAAAGTCCACAGGTTACCAGAGCACACGGTGTCGATGAGATGACCACAAACGGCGATGGATGCGTGTGTCCATGTCATCATAGAGTGAGGGTGTTCACATGGGAAATATATAGGTGTGAATATTTACTTATCGAGATGCCGCCGTTGCCTATGATGAAGACATTTCCTTTGGTTAACTCACGGGCACGGCTCCCAGTGGAGGCACCGTCAAGCTCCATGACGGGTACGAGCTCGTCAGCAATGGCGGCAAAAGAGGGGGTGCCCGTGCTGGTGTCGAGGGAGGTGGACGCGGTGGTGTACTCACGGGCACGGCTCCCAGTGGAGGCACAGTCAAGCTCCATGACGGGTACGAGCTCGTCAGTAATGGCGGCAGAAGAGGGGGTGCCCGTGCTGGTGTCGAGGGAGGTGGACGCGGTGGTGTACTCACGGGCACGGCTCCCAGTGGAGGCACCGTCAAGCTCCATGACGGGTATGAGCTCGTCAGCAATGGCGGCAAAAGAGGGGGTGCCCCCACCGCCACCGGTAAAGAAGGACCTGTGGCTATCGTGCGGGCGACTTATCTCCTCTGGAATCGGGGACGCATCGCCGGGCGACACGGGCGAATTTACTTTCGGCCCCCGCGTCGCTCCCACGGGCAACACGGGCGACGACCCAACCTTAGCGCCGCTGCTCCTTCCCCTCCTCCTCTCCCGCCTCGCCGCCGCTGGAGCTGGAGCGGGCAGCCGGCATGGCCATGCGACTTGCCGGGAGGGCGGCGGTGGGGCTTCTTCTTCCTCGCGGTGGTGGCGGCGGGGCAGCCTCGCTCGCGATGACTTCGGGCACGACGGTTCCGCGGGCGCGGCTGGGGGGCATCGGCGTTGCCCCGGGGCCCGGATCCGGTGGTGCTGGCCCGGATCTGCGGGCAGACGGCGGCCTGGGACGCGGTTCGGCGGCTCGGGGCGGCGTCGTCTTCGTCAGCTCCGGCGGCCGGCCCTGCGTTTTTTCCCCAGCTGTGGTGGCCGCTACGGCGGCGCCGCGGACGGTTCCGGCGTGCCTGCGCCTACATCTGGGCCTCCTCTGCTCGGCAGCGGCGGAGGCGCGGGGTGCCGGGGGTGGCGGCTGAGGTGGTGGCGGCGGCGGTTTTCCGGCGCCTGGTGGTGGCTCGCTGGTGGAGCTGCGGTTGGGGGCGGGGTGGTGCCACGGGGAGTGGCACGCCGTTGCTACTGGGCCTTGATCCGCGTGGGGCTCGTTGGCCTTCGCGGTGCCGGCCTGTGGACCGGCGGGGGCTTCCTGGTGTAACAACTTCAGTTTTAGGGTTAGCCAAATCTTGCATCTCATGAGCATGATCATCACATTAGCATCATTATTGCATTTTTGTAGCAATTATTTGAGTGCTTGTTTTAAAAATGCAAAATAGGGATTTCAAAATATTTCTAGAAGTCATATTTGTGTTGCTTTTCTCAAAATGTAGCTTTAACAAAGTTTGTAGAGAAAATTATTTGGAGAAACTTTTGTTTTGACCCCAATTCATGAAAATGACTTTAAGGGCTTCAAAAATGGCAAAAACAGTTTTAAAAATCAATTTTGCAAAAACTTTCTACATGAAAGTAATTCCTCTTTTGATTTTGAGAAACTTTCATTTTTGGACCATTTTCAAATTCGCCATAAATTTCAAAGCGCAGCCGATCAAAATTTTCAATTCAAAAATGGGACCAGTGGGACCCACCCGGGCCCATTTTGTCATCACCTTTCCTCTCTCCTCCCCTTCCTTCTACGCCGCGCGACAGACGCGCCGCAGCGCTGCCCCGCTCGCCGCCCGCCCTCGCTTCCCGCCCGAGTCGAGCTCCCGACTGTCCATCCTGTCGCCCGCGACTGCCGACCTTGTCCCCCTCGCCTCCATCGCTGCCACCGCCCTGCCGCTCCGCCTGCGCCGCCGTGTTGCCGTCGCCCCGATGCCGCACGCCGAGCCGCGCCAAGCGAGCCGGCCAAGCGCTCCGGGACAACGCAACGGCACGCCACCGAGGTACTCGAGCACCGCCACAGCATCGCAGCGAGCCCCGCTTCGCCGCTGCCCCGCTGCGCGCCGCGCACATCGCGCCGACGCCATGGACGCCATGGGCGTCGCGCCAAGCCGCCCCGCCGCGCCCGTGACTTCCCTTGGCAATTGGACGCGCCCGCGCCCTTAAAATCCCCGCCTCACTCGCCCGCTCGCTCGCCCCTCCAATTCCTTCTCCCTCGCCCGCAGAGCGCCCCTCGGAACTCCGCCATGGCCGCCGCCGCGCCCCGCGCCGGCTAGCCGCCTTCCCGCCCCACCATTTTCTCCCCTGTGAGCGTCACCGAGTCCGCCTCGCCTTCCTCCACCTTCACCGCGTGATCTTGCCTCGAATCGACCAAAGGTAGTGGCCAATCGGCCGGTCTCGTTCTCGCCGTCGGGCGCCGTGCGCCGGCCGAGCTTCTCCGCGTCGCCGTCCGCGCGCGTCCGCCATCATTTTCGTCCTCTAGCTCGTGCTCTAGCTCCGCCGTGGTCAAGCGAAGGCCGTCGGCATACCGAGCGCGCCGCCGAGCCCCCTCGGCCCGGCAGCCGCCGTCGAGCCGCGCCGCCGCACGCCGCCGTCCGTCGCGCCCGTCGTTCTAGTGCGCCATAGGTTCCATCTTCACCACCATCGCGTTCGCGTTGTTGTCCCGAGCACGATGGTGCTAGCCTTGTCGCTGAAACCTCGCCGCCGGCGGAAATGTCGGCGGTCAACTCCGGCGGCCCGCTCCGTGCGGTCGACAAGGTGGGCCGTTGGCCGGGTCCCGCCGTCGCCGCCACCGGTGCGAGTGTGCTCCGTGTGCACCGCGTCGTAATGCGTAGCATGCGCGGCCCGCGCGTCAGCCGCAGCGGGGGACCACCCCGGGTGCGCGTAGCATTTTAGAACTTTTCCGGTTTTTGAAAATGATTTCCATAATTGGATTTAAATCTTCCAAAAATCATATCTCCCTCATTTTAAGTCCATTTTGGGTGATTCAAATTTATATATTTTTCTTATGATGAACTTTATGCATGTAGGGTATTGGTGTATTTTTATGAAATACTTTTCTGTACAGTTTTATTTAATGTCTCTAATTGCTTATATCTTGTTAAATGCATAAGTAATTGTAGGTTTATCGAGAAAAATATGGTTCTTGTTCTGTTGCTCTAGTTAGAAGATGCTTTATCTATGAAAAATATTATTTATATATGTCATGTGTAGAAAATGCCCTATTTATTTATTGTGCTTGCTTTGCTTAGAGTTTAGAAAATTCATAATTAATTATTTATGCAAGGTTTAGGCTTGATAATTTTTCTAGGGTGTTTTTATGCTTATAAGTAGCTGTTAATCACATGAGATCTGTGGTTTGACACGTTTCATAATGCAAAGTATTTTTAGGTTTTGGTTTGCTGCTGTCTTGTCTTTTTTGTATAGAATAAATGGTTCACTGTTTTGGCATGAAAATTTTATGGTAGGCTTGTTGTTACCTAGCTTAGCTACTGTAATTTTTTTAGATTTTTCTGAGCAGTCTAGCTATAGGTTGCTGTTATGCCATGTTACGATCATGATCGGTTAATCGTCGAAGTCTAGGTTAGTTAGTGTCCTTGCTATGTTTAATTAGGGTTATAAAAGGTGTAACATGTTAGGATGATGTTGACTAACTTGTATATTCATGATTGGCTCATCATCATCATCATCATACGCTTTAAATTCGTATTGCATTCCCGATACTCATACGCACGATGCATCATACAGGATTGCCGGAAGGAGTGACGCCAATAGTTCCCGAGGAGCCGGAAGGAGAGGAGCAGCAGGGAGCAGTGCTGCAGGAGGCAGCACAGGACGAGGACGAGGACGCTGACTTGCCTGAGTGCCCTAACCATCACCCTAGCTCCTTTGAGAAAGGCAAGCCCCGGAGCATTACTCCTACAATTTTCAAAATGTTTTACTTGAGTCATTTACTTATTGTGATGCATTAAGTTTATAGGCGTTGCTTGGAACCGTTACTGCATTATGAGTACCTTGATCAACCTGAATACCTTTACCCTAATTAAGTTCAGGATCCCGTTTATGCTTAGCTTCGCTTAATTGGATCGGTAAAGACGGATGATTGACCCCATCCGCGAGGTAGGTGGTTACTACCCTATGGTTGATACTATGGAGGTTGGTTTAGAGAACATAACCATGTGGCCTTGTTAAATCACGACTAGTCGGAGTTTGTGGTGTGTTAGACCACGGAAACTCCGCGATGTCACTTAAGGAAATATGGCTTTGTACATCCTCGGATCATGTTGAACAATGCCTCACGAGATAGGCGGAAGGATGCGGACATCCGACCGCGAAGCCTTGAGGATGTTTGGGCCGGAATTTCAGCGAGTTGAGTGTATTGCCCACGGGCGCGGTATTAAAGCCGGTGGCGGTCGCGCCGGAGGTACACAGTAGCGGGCATGCCCGGTGCAATCGTATTCGTTGAAATCCGCGTCTCCCCGAATAGACCAAGGTGGCTTGTCACTCGCTCCGGCGAGTGTGGTTTGTGTGAGGAATACCCGCCCTGGTTTGCAATCGATTATAATCGCCATCGTTCTGGACGGTGAACACTTGACCGAGCGGCGGACTGTCGCAAATCATTGTGGAAAAATAGGATGGTTATGGTTCTATGTTGTTGATGCTGGTATGCTCAACCTGAAGGATAGGATAGCATTGTTTGCTCATACCCTGGAGTTGGAGTAGTTGTTGACGGTCCTTAAGTATCAATTTTATACCGTCAACGCAGCAAGAGAAAGGACTAATATGAGTTCACCTATTAGATATAGGGGTTACACTGACAGAATTCCACGAGTTTTGGTGATTGTCTATTTCTGCAGGGGGTTATCAGAAAGAGAACCAAAGGAGGCCCACATGTCATAATTACATAGAGATAAAGACCGAACGGGTAAAATTGTATAATCTAGAAGACTCCAGAAGGCAAACCCTGGAAGCTGGGGCCCACCTGTCAGGGTGGCCAGTCGGCCGACCCAGGGGGGGAGTCGGCCGACTCCCCATCTCCACCAATCAGGTGGAGTCTCGTGGATCCTGCCTCCACCGCCTTTGAGGATGAATAATTATCGTCCATTTAGGTTGGTTTGATCCGAGGGCTGTGGTTAATCCTAGGGGGCTATATATTCGAGCCCCGGCCCCCGGGTGAAACCCTAATTCATTCAAGAGTTCATTCTCTCATCGAATTCGGAGAAGCCGAGCCACCATCTCAATTAGAGCTCCATAGTTTAGTAGCATAGCTACATAGGAATAGATCTAGAGGGAATCAAGCCTAGCTTGGAGTCCGGATCTGTCGGAGTTCTTGGTAATTCCCCTCTACATTCTTGTAATATTCATCATTGTTCATGATACTATGAGTAGTACTTTATTCTATTCTATTATATCGAGACTTGACTTTGCTCTATTTGATTATGTTCTCAATTATATTGTTCTTAGTTTACTTTGATTATATGTTTAGCATAGTTGGACTAGAATTATGTTTATGCATAGGATCGTATAGCGCTTGCTCATTAGATCGATGGGTGAGTGGTAAATATTGTGTAGGCGTGGTGCCTAGGCGTATTTATCTGCGATTGCACCCTATTGGCCGGGTCGTGTGGTAGATCGCGGAAGTGACGGTTCCGTTGAGTCCTTTGTATTCCATCCCCCGTTGGTAGGTCTTAGTAGAACAACCTATTACATTGAAGTCATTGCTATGTCTCTTGTCTTCTCGGTAATATCACTATGCATAGATGTAACCTTTTCCCGCCATGATTGCTAGATGTTCTTGCACTAATCATTGTATGCTTTGACTTTGTAGTTAGAATAACATAGGATTATACCCTAGATCGTCCTAGTCCATGCTAGTGTTATAAGCTTAGAGTACTAAGTTGAGATGGCTTATTACTATTATTTTATGTGGCTAAATGCTCTCATTTATCTTATGTCATTTATCATTCATTCCTATATTTTATGTGACACTTACCTTTGTATGAGATGGTCGATACGGACAAGGTTAAGCTCTCCATTATAGCATGTGCATTGCTCATCACTCATTATCCAGTGCATTCCCTTCCCAGTGGTAAAATTATAAATAACGATTCTGGATTACTCCGGTTAAAATGCTACGATGATATATTACGTGCGCTTGCGGAACCTTCTTTATTTCGGTTGCACTTAATAGACATCAACAAGCATTTTTGGCGCCGTTGCCGGGGAAGGTTGAAAGCCAATGGATAATGAGCAGCATTGCACTAGATAATGTGATCGAGTAGTCTTTTTCATACTAACCCATCTCTACAGGATTACCCTTGTTTTGTCTACTTGTGTATTTTATGCAGGGTAATCAAGACAATTCTTCCCGATAATTATATTGACAATCCAGAAGCTTTATTCGGGAAGGCCGGAAACAAGTTGAAGAAGACTAATCAATCATCATCATCAACTCAACTTGGAAGTTTGTCGGAGCGAGAAAGTCAACCTTTCGTTCGAGACTTGACACCGGCGTTTGAAGCCATGGCGAATAAGTCACTCCGCGAGTTCTCGGCTCCCACTACGGACAACATTCGTCTTGGACCGGCTGCGGACATCGAAGGAGCTTTTGAGCTCAAGCTGCGATCAACATGGTGCAAGCAAGCCAGTTCTGTGGGAAGGCCCATGAAGTTGCAAGTGCTCATCTCCAACACTTCCTGGAGATTTGTAGCACCTTCACCATCAAGGATGTCCCCAGAGATGCTATACTACTTCGCCTCTTCCCATTCTCACTCTTGGGGAGAGCGAAGCAGTGGTTCTATGCCAATAAGGAGAAGAATACTACGTGGGCACTATGTTCCACCAATTTCTTGGCAAAGTTCTTCCCCATGGGCAAGACAAATGCTCTTCGTGGGAAGATATCAAGCTTTCGGCAACACCATGATGAGGTTGTCCCGAAGCTTGGGGAGCGCTTTCAAGATTACATCCTCGAGTGTCCTCATCATGGCATGGAGAATTGGTCGCTTATGCGGACATTCTACCATGGGCTTAGCAACGACACACGTGAGACGATGGATGCCGCTGCTGGAGGTGCATTCTTATCACTCACTATTCCTCAAGCCATAGCTCTTGTGGAGAAGATGGCATCCAACCAAGGTTGGAGTGAAGAAAGAACTCGAGACCCGCAAGAGAGGAGGAGGAATGCACCGGTGAAGGAGGTAGACATCTTGTCTACCAAAATGGATCTGCTAATGAAGAGGCTCGATGAGAGAGCCCCGAGAGAAGAAAGAAGTCATGCATATACATGATGCTCGCATGACATGTGAAGAGTGTGGAGAGGCGGGCACACGGGTGCTAGCGCCCGAAGCCGAAGGAGGACGTGAACTACCTCAACAACAACAACAACAATAATTACTATCGTCCTCGCGAGAATCAAGGTTGGAATCGGCGGCGAGAGGCCTAATTACTCGGGCAATTATTCGGGCAACTATCAAGATAACAACTCCGCCTACAATAATTACAACCGGCCGCCTTTGAGAGAGTTAGTCTTGAACCAAGGCAAGATGATGGACAATCTGTCCAAGAAGCGACATCAAATGACAAAGTCCTAGAGACACTCGGCAAAGAGAATGGATGGGTTTTCCAATGCCATCAAGAGTCGGCTCGGTTTCAACAAGATACTTGAGTCACGGTACAATGGCTTGTTAACCTTGCTCCCTCCACTCGGTCAAGGTAAAGCTGGCGGGACAACCCGAAGAACTCGAAGCGCAAATCTTGTTGATATATTCAATGTAGAAGATAGCCGGAGTGATCCATCGAAGGGGTCATGGATAGACTCAACTCGCCAATCAAGAAGGGCGATCCCGGGGAGACCAGTCATTCCGATCTCCATTGGAAGTACTAACTTTAATGAGGCAATACGTGACTTCGGTGCAAGCATCAACATCATGCCAAGAGTGATATACGAGAAGCTATTCAGATGCCCCTTAGCATATACAACCATGTGCTTACGGCTTGCGAGATCGGTCACTCCGTGTTCCTTTGGGAATACTAGAAGACATTTGTGTACGAGTAGGCAACTCGTATGTCCCTGCGGGAACTTCGTGGTAGTGGATTCGGGCGGTAATGAAAGGTCCCCTGTCATTCTGGGACGACCATTCTTAAACACTGCTGGAGCCATCATGTATGCCAACACTGCCAAGATCATCTTCAACATCAAAGGCAAGCGAGAAACCTTCTTCTTCAAGAACAGAGTGCTACAGTTCCCAGCACATCCTCATCAACAGAACAGTGAGAAGAAGAAGAATCCAACTAAGAAGAGCAAGAACAAAGATAAGAAGACCAAGAAGACGGAGACAGTGAGGATGGTCACTGCAGTCCACAAGGAGCATGACCACTTACTCGGGTCCCCACGTCGATCAAGAAGGATGACCCGGGTGTCCCAACCATTCAATGCTCCATCAACGAAGCTCTTTCAATAAAGGCATGCGTGACACCGGATCGGGCGTCAACATTATGGCCAAGGTAACCTATGAGTATCTATATGGCACTATGCCTTTGGAGCCTACCTATGCACGGTGCGGATGGCGGACCCGGACATTCCGCTTCGTCGAAGGAGAAGTGAAGGATGTCCTCATCCGGATAGATGACCATTATGTCCCTACGAGACTTCCTAGTCATTGACATGGGAGATGACTACGATCCTCCAATCATCCTAGGAAGACCATTCCTAAACACCACCGAGCTATCATCTATATTGGGACGGGAGAGATCCATTTCCACTTTCCCACTTTGAGAAGGTACGCCGCTACTTCAATAATAATTATATAATCACCGAGGAGCCCAAGAAGAACAGAGCAAGGAGAAGGCAGCGTACCCGTCGCCAGAACAAGAAGAACATCACTACAGATGGATGGGCCAACTATGAGGGAGAAGTGTCTAGATATGAAGATCGATACCCAGAAGAGAAGAACATTGTAGAAGAACCCGAAGAGGTGCTACCAGAAGAAAACCAAGTGCCCCGAGAAGCTTCCTCCTCAAGGTCACCCTCTCCAACAAAGAAGGTGTGGAAAGTAAAAGCAAAATCAGAATCAACTCCTACACACGAGGCGACATCATCCGAGGCGCCAGCCAATGCGCCCCTTGAAAAATGAGCGAACATGACAAGTCCTGTTCGGAGGACTTAAAACCACCGAACGCCGCGCCAAGAGGTAACTTGGTATTTATCAGCATTACTTTTCAGCATTATATTTTTACCTTAGTATATTTATTTCCCTACTTGCATCTTTGTTGCATCTTTACTCTTTTATCCCCGCATTTGAAAAGAAAATAAAGATGTTTTGCATTTGCATCCGAGAAAATCATTAAGCCCCATGTGGATAGTCATTCACTTGTGGTGGCACAAAAATAATTTCTCGGCATATTTATTTCCCCGTACGCATTCCTTAAATAATAAAAAGATAAAAATATTTCTTGTGATCTGTTAGAACAAGTCTAAGTTAAGAAAGTTCTAGACAACCAAGGCCTAGAGGTTTTATCACTAACGCTTAATCAGTTCCACAAGCTTTGTTGTCTATTTGAGCTTCACTGAGAACATCAAGGATCAAGAAGAGCTAACAGCGGAAGGACATCCAGTCCCTGTCGGAGCGCGCCCGTGACACTTGAATCTTTGTCTCCAACGGCAACTATCTACGACACTCCTAGAGGACTAGAACGTCTTCGGTGCACTGTCGGCAACATCGCGAGACTATGTCAACATCCGGCTTGGGGGAGAGCATCCCCGTGTATCAAGCTAAGTGTTTCCAATTTATCTAATTATGCTTTATTAAAGCATGCTTTGTTAAAACAACTAAAAAAGTTGCATAACCATAGAAACCCGGAAAGATTTCCTTATTTATCTTTTCTACTTTTGGAGAGCTCTTGCAATTTGTCTTTAAAAGTGATCCCTAGAATAAACTCTACATGGAGATGATGAATAGTTGCTCTGTCGTAATTCCTTTCAAGTACCTAGTTTTCAACCTTGCACTCTCCCGAGTTTTGGACACAACTTGTTTAGATTTGAGATTTGCTACGAACTGGCGGTGGGTAGCGAACACTTGATCTAAGTCTAGGTGGTTGACGGGTATGATATGGGAAGGTTTTGAGCTGTCTTTGTCCATCTTGTTCCTAGAGATACTAGAGTTACGGAGAATTTATCTTTGAAAATATTAAATTCCTGCATGATGAGTTCCTTTATGATGAGAGTTCAAATTCCTACCACGGCCATATATTCATGCTTACTAGATTAGGAAAACCCATCTGTTTATATAGATCATATTGTAGGTTTGAGTGTAGACTTTATAGGCATTGAGTGTGGTTATGCTGTGGACCCATAAGGAATTAGTCACGCAGATAAAGTCAATACTATGTGCTCTCCATCCATTGATCTATGCTACTTCTGTCCTCAGAAGCATGCACCCATTTTATAAATGTTACATTCATTCTGTGCTACTTCTGTCCCTAGAAGTACCACCCACATATAGATCCATATCCACCACATATTGTGCTATCTCTACCCTGGAGATACGCACTTATGCTACTCCTATCCTGGGAGTACGCATTCTCCACTTACTGTGCTATCTCTACCCTGGAGATACGCACTTATGCTGCTCCTACACTGGGAGTACGCATCCATCCATTCATCCATCCACATATACATACGCCATTCCTTTCACAACATCCAGAAAAGGTTCTACTCCTATTCTGGGAGTGAACATCTAGACATAATCATCGCCGTTCTATTTGCCTACATACAAGCTCCAGTTATTATCATTGCAAGTTATATGAATCCCCGTTGCTAAAGTTTTGTTTTCAGAGGATTGGTTGCTTTAAAAAAAAAAAAGAGAAAGAAAAAGAAGAAGAAAGAAAAGAGTAGCCAAGTCCTTCCTTTCAAGAAATTTCAAGAAGTTCCAAGGTTTCCAAATAAAGGGAGTCATGTTATCCCTAAAGGAGCAAGTGTAGAAGTAGATGTTCACCAGTTGAGTACCCCTCATAATCATTTCCTTACCATCATCCTATCATCATCTCATCCATTCCATTTCCTCATTCACATGCACATATGACTTTATTATTATTTTAGTTCCTATTGGATCCATGTCTTAAGCGTGCAATATATGCAAGTGAGTTTGAGTGTCTCCCCACCTATGAGCTCCACATAAGCCTATTAGAAAGTAGGGTGAGAGAGAGAAGGCACTTTCCACTATGCCTTAGTTCCATAAATACCACATATTCGAGAGAAGAGAGAAGGCATACACTACTCATGCCTTAGAGAGGATCCGAAATACCACAAATGAGAGACTTGAAAGGTTCATACAAGGAACTCGAGTTTTATTTCAAAACCTTGCAAAAACTCCGGGATAATAGTTGATCAAAGAGCGAGAAACATGGCGCTTGACTTGACCGTTCTATCTTTTCAACTACTCAAGACCCAAGTGACGGTTACAAGCCCCATGGTGAAAGGTAATATGAGTGAGTTTTGAGTCAGAATAGTTCACTCTAAATCCGGAGGAGAGTTCTTGTTTGAACGCATGTGTACTTGTGAGGAGTGAAAAGTATTGTAGCAACTCCGATCCATCATGAGTCTATCTTTGCTCGGGGACGAGCAAAAGGTAAGCTTGGGGAGTTTGTTGACGGTCCTTAAGTATCAATTTTATACCGTCAACGCAGCAAGAGAAAAGACTAATATGAGTTCACCTATTAGATATAGGGGTTACACGACGTAATTCCACGAGTTTTGGTGATTGTCTATTTCTGCGGGGGTTATCGGAAAGAGAACCAAAGGAGGCCCACATGTCATGATTACATAGAGATAAAGACCGAACGGGTAAAATTGTATAATCTAGAAGACTCCGAGGAAGGCAAACCCGGAAGTCAGGGCCAACTGTCGGGGTGGCCGGTCGGCCGACCCGGGGGGAGTCGGCCAGGCTCCCCATCTCCACCAATCGGGTGGAGTCTCGTGGATCCCGCCTCCACCGCCTTTGAGGATGAATAATTATCGTCCATTTAGGTCGGTTTGATCCGAATTTGTGGTTAATCCTAGGGGGCTATATATTCGAGCCCCGGCCCCCGGGTGAAACCTAATTCATTCAAGAGTTCATTCTCTCATCGAATTCGGAGAAGCCTTGAGCCACCATCTCAATTAGAGCTCCATAGTTTAGTAGCATAGCTACATAGGAATAGATCTAGAGGGAATCAAGCCTAGCTTGGAGTCCGGATCTGTCGGAGTTCTTGGTAATTCCCCTCTACATTCTTGTAATATTCATCATTGTTCATGATACTATGAGTAGTACTTTATTCTATTCTATTATATCGAGACTTGACTTTGCTCTATTTGATTATGTTCTCAATTATATTGTTCTTAGTTTACTTTGATTATATGTTTAGCATAGTTGGACTAGAATTATGTTTATGCATAGGATCGTATAGCGCTTGCTCATTAGATCGATGGGTGAGTGGTAAATATTGTGTAGGCGTGGTGCCTAGATTTGTATTTATCTGCGATTGCACCCTATTGGCCGGGTCGTGTGGTAGATCGCGGAAGTGACGGTTCCGTTGAGTCCTTTGTATTCCATCCCCGTTGGTAGGTCTTAGTAGAACAACCTATTACATTGAAGTCATTGCTATGTCTCTTGTCTTCTCCGGTAATATCACTATGCATAGATGTAACCTTTTCCCGCCATGATTGCTAGATGTTCTTGCACTAATCATTGTATGCTTTGACTTTGTAGTTAGAATAACATAGGATTATACCCTAGATCGTCCTAGTCCATGCTAGTGTTATAAGCTTAGAGTACTAAGTTGAGATGGCTTATTACTATTATTTTATGTGGCTAAATGCTCTCATTTATCTTATGTCATTTATCATTCATTCCTATATTTTATGTGACACTTACCCTGTATGAGATGGTCGATACGGACAAGGTTAAGCTCTCCATTATAGCATGTGCATTGCTCATCACTCATTATCCGAGTGCATTCCCTTCCCGGTGGTAAAATTATAAATAACGATTCTGGATTACTCCGGTTAAAATGCTACGATGATATATTCTGTGCGCTTGCGGAACCTTCTTTATTTCAGTTGCACTTAATAGACATCAACAGTAGTACAGGTGCTAACCTAGTGATGTTAGGATCCAACCTAAAAGATGATAAGCTAGAGAGTTCTTTATCACTAAATGATTATTTAATAAGCTCATCTTTTATTGCAAGTTTAAATGAGTCAGCTACCCCACTTATAAAGCCTTGCATACTCCTTGGTGTCACTTTATTTTCATTTATGACGGGTAAGTCTAGTGAGTACCTTCTCGTACTCGGGGTTTTATTCCTTGTTGTTGCGAGATGGTGAGATGTTCTATGGCTATTTCCCAACTTGCTTCTACCCCGCGTATGGGGATGAGTAGATCGTGGGCACGATCAATCTTTCTATCGTACCTCTATCTTTGTTGTGGGATGTGATGTTGGACCAGGCACTATGTTTCAACTAAGTGTGCGTTTGTGAACCAAAACTTTATTTGCTTCCGCAATTTGGATTTGAACTTGGTATTGTAATATTTATTTCGTACTCCGATGTAATCTACTATTTGTGAACTTAGGTATTACTATGAACTGTTGTATGTTGAACTCAATTCGGTGCCGGGCTGTATTGTGAAAAGTTTGAAATCCTTCGAGATTTCACGGACTACGGGTTGATATAGCCACGGTGTGCTAATTAAGTTGCTTCGGTGACTCATTAGTACATTGTGTTTATATTAATTGGTCGGTTACATTACGGTGGCATCGGAGCGGGTTCAACGTATTCTTGTTCATAAGTATATTTAAAAACCAAAAGAATTTGTTTTACAAACAGTAATTACGAACTTATAGCCACTTAATCTCATATATAGGTTTTTCAAAAGTGTGTGGTTTTCAAAACTTATATATGTGCCCTGGACCAGTCATATCCTTTATGCCCAATTAAGGACTTTAGGTGGCTTATATAAGTACTAACTTGGGGGGATTATTGCATCATATTTTTATTTGTCACGCTCATACACGACGGTTTTGTATGAGGGCCATTCAATTGAATGGTTGTGTATGGATCAGTTTTGCCTCTACGCCAAGGTAAGTGTGAGTTGTGAGAGCATGATCGGACGCAATGCCGATCTAGGGGAGTGCTTATTGGTGCTGGATTATATACATGTTCACACATGTTTATAAGAAGGTACCCCATGTGAGGGTGTCGTCTTTTGATGACTTGTTGGGTAGTATGCACTTGGGAATGGGTGCAAGTAATCGGAGATTTCACCTTGTTCGGAAGGTGTCTGGATTTTTACGTCGCTTGCATTCACTGGGATATTGGGCTGAAATGAATCTTCTGCAGGTACACTAACTACGTAAAACGTGTAGCCCGACTAGTTACCGATATATGAGAGCACGTTTTGTATGCCACCGCCTAGACGTATTAGATAATAATTTTAGACAGTGAGGACGTATGGAACGTGCATGCATCATAATTTACATATATGCTCATGTCATTCATTATATTCTCCTCTTCCCTTACAATTAAATTGTCTCGATTCCGAATCTCCATGCTTTAATTATTAAAATTTTATGCTCATTGAAAATAAAATTCTTTTCAGATGGCTCGAACCAAGCGGACCGCTCGCAAGAGTTCGCGTCCACCCCGCCACCGCAAGCTTGCTTCCGTGGGAGTGCTCCTCTTGTGGTGCGTCGGGTGCCGTCCCCACCGGCTCGGGGAGGCTGGCACTTTTACGGGAAGAGTGGCTTGCCCACTCTCCTCCGGAGGCTTTCGCACGGTCTTGGTTACCCTCTCGGGCACGAGCCACGGTACTCTTTGGGGACATTTGGTGACCGGAAGAACTATGGCTTTGTTTCGTGGTGGTTGTGGTGCCTCGCTTGGGTCTTGATGAGAAGTGGGTGGATGGACCACTAAGGGTGAGGGCATCACTATCTTCGATGGTGCTCGGGATCTTTGCTTTCCGATACTTGAGAAGATGGTGACGGAGCTGCCTAATGAGGTTCGGAGGCTCATTCCTAGTGTTTTCCTCCGGCTAGCCCCCGCATTGACACGTGGAGGCGAGGCTCCGGGAATGGCACTAGTGGCTGGACCTCGGGAGGTAGGCGTGGCGTGCACTTGCGCGAGTGTTGTGTTCGCCTTGATGAAGGCGTATGCAGCACAGGAGGACCTTGCTCTCTTTAGGCACGACAAGCTAGAGCGTGTCGAGAGAGAGAAGGAGGAGCAACAGGAGATGTACGAGAAGAAGCTCGAGGAGCTCAGAGAGGAGATGGCGATGGCGAGCGATCGAGGGATCGTGCTGCATTCGAGAGAGAAGTTGGCCATGCGGCGGGTCCGGGAGCTTCAGGCTAGAGTTGGCAGACGTGACGCCACTATTCAGAAGTTTGGAGACACTTTGGCTCGTACAGTTGGAGAGCGGGATGCAGCCCGGACTGAGGCACGTGGTTTGAGGGCTGCTCAGCACACTCTCAGGGAGGACTTGCACGAGAAGGAGGTCTACATCGACACCCTGCGAGAGGAGCTCTACGCGAGACAGCACGGAGAGTGGGTTGGGTCTCCGCTCGGAGATGCTGCTAGTCAGGAGTGTGTTAGCCGTGTGCGCCTAGACTAGTGTGTTGGCTAGTGTTAGCCGGACTGCTATCCTTAGTGGTCCGTTGCGTCTCTTTTGTTTATGTATGGCTGTTGTAGGGTACGCTAGTAAGAGTTGGATGTGACCATGGATCACGTTGTTGTAATGCTATGTCGTCGCTATGCCTAAAAGTCCAGTGTTCGTGTGTGCTGGCAACCATGGATATTGTAAGACTCTATGTGATGTTTCGACATAATATTATTAGTGCATTTGTGATGTGGAAAAATGAATTATTGTGCCATGTGTGGTTAATTGTATGAATTAATTTTCCTTCAATTAATTTCGCAAGGCATGATCTATTTATTCTTTTACCCTCGAGATTCAGCTCCTAATAGTGGGACAATATTATGGTTGAAACATGCGAGATGGCGCGGTCACCCGCAATGGCCGTGGTGGTCGTGATGAGGAAGAAGTGCATGGTGGTCGTGATGGGAAGAAGCGCATGGTGCACCACCCCTCCTCCCTCACCGGCGGCGGTTGTTTGCACGGTTTACGGGAAGTCGGCGTAACATTAAGCAACACGCGTGCCAACTTTGAAGCAAACAACAAACGCCGTGAGGATCATCGGCCTAACCGGTTCGGTGAATTCAAGGACTTCATGGACACCAAGCCTCCGGTGTTCGGGGATGCCCCGATCCATTCATGGGCGATGCTTGGATCAACACTATGGAAGAAAGGTTCTCTTTCTTTGAGGTTATCGAGGAACTGAAGGCTACCTATGCTGCACACATGTTTGAAGGTGATGCTAGGTTGTGGTGGAACACACATCGCCACACCTTTCCGAGGGTCGGCCTATCACTTGGGATCGGCTTGTTCGTGACTTCCGTGCAACTTATGTTCCACCCGGTCTTATGGCAATGAAGAAGACGAGTTCCATAATTTGACCATGGGGAATCATTCGTGAAGGATTATCATCATGCATTCCAGAACCTATCCCGTTATGCACCCGAGTTTGTGAGTACGAAGCCAATAAGATTGCTTTGCTTTCAAGAAGGGTCTCAGTACAAAGCTGATGAAGACCATGGGTACTTCTACCCGTGTGACTTTCAATGACTTCTACAATGACTGTCTCACTCAGGAGAATCAGAACAACCTGCATGCTGCTGCTAAGAGCCGTAAGAGGGCCAATGAAGGTGGTTCCTCCCAGCCGAGGGCTCCACCTGCATATCGTCCTCCATTTCGCAACCAAGGTTCGGGGTCTAAGTTTAGGCCTCCCCAGAAGAAGAATGTTCCTGCTCAGAATCAGCAGAAGTTCTCTAGGCCTTTCAGGATGCCTATGCCTCAGGGAAAACCAGGTCAGGCCAATGCTGCTGGTGCCAAGCCGGCAGTGATGGGTCCTTGCTTCAACTGTGGTCAGTCTAGACACTTATACAAGCAATGTCCTCTTCCAAAGAAGCAACAGACCGCTCGTGTGCATCACACCTCTTTGGAGGAGATTCTTTACGGAGAACCCGTGACAATTTGGTATGTTCCCGTGAACCAGATTCGCTGTTTTGTTTTGTTTGATCTTGCGGATCATCGCATTCCTTTATGAGTCAAGCATTTGCACAAAAGCATAGTCAAACCATAAAGGAGTTGAATTTAGAGTTTCGGGTGAGTGCAGCTGGGGCTGACATCACCACGAGACAGATGGTACTTGATGCAGCCTTGGAGTTAGATCAGTGGAGATTCCGGATGAACTTGATTGTTCTACCCGGACTAGGTGTGGATGTTATCATAGGAATGAGTTGGATGCATCACTGGGGTGTAGTATTGGATACTACCAATCGGATTGTGTCTATACGGAATCCTATGGGGGAGGGCACTTTCCAGATACCCTTACCTCGGAAGATTCCGTTAGAAACTGTGGTATATGCTACTAAAGTGACCCCTCTTCATGAAATTCCAGTAGTATGTGAGTTTCCGGATGTCTTT
Organism: Themeda triandra; assembly: GCA_018135685.1. Lineage (NCBI taxonomy): Eukaryota > Viridiplantae > Streptophyta > Magnoliopsida > Poales > Poaceae > Themeda > Themeda triandra. The sequence continues at coordinate 235,383 of JAENPR010000906.1, forward strand.
TCGGATGAGCTTCCGGGCCTTCCACCGGATCGGGAGATTGAGTTCCGCATTGAGTTCCGCCGGAACAGCCCCAATTTCTAAGAGACCTTACCGTATGTCCCCTGATGAGTTGAAGGAACTTAAGAAGCAGTTGCAAGAGTTAGCAGATAAGGGTCTCATTCGTCCTAGTGCATCGGAATGGGGTAGTCCCGCCATGTTCGTGAAGAAGAAGGATCAATCTTTGCGAATGGTCGTGGATTACCGCCTACTTAATTCAGTCACAGTCAAGAACAAGTATCCTCTGCCACGGATTGATATCTTGTTTGATCAGTTGTCAAAGGCTAAGGTGTTCTCGAAGATTGATCTGAGGTTAGGTTACCATCAGATTAAGATCAGACCAGAAGATGTTCCTAAGACCGCTTTCTCTACAAGATATGGGTTGTATGAGTACTTGGTTATGTCCTTCGGATTAACCAATGCTCCTGCATACTTTATGTATCTTATGAATTCGGTCTTTATGCCTGAGCTTGATAAGTTTGTGGTGGTGTTTATTGATGATATCCTGATATATTCGGAGAATAAGGAAGACCATCTTGTGCATCTAAGGATTGTCTTGGAGAGGGCGAGGAAGCATAAGTTGTATGCCAAGTTTAGCAAATGTGAGTTCTGGCTTCGAAAAGTTCAATTTCTTGGACATGTCCTCTCTGATGAAGGAATAACTGTGGACCCTAGCAACATAGAGAAGGTAGTGAATTGGAAGACACCCAAATCAGTTCATGAAGTACGAGGTTTCCTTGGTTTAGCAGGGTATTATCGCCGGTTCATTCCCAACTTTTCAAAGATTGCCAAGCCAATGACCAAATTGTTGCAGAAAGAGCACAAGTTCGCTTGGACGAGAAGAGTGCGAAAGCTTGACTTTCCGCACTCTGGGAAATGTTGACCACTTTGCTCTGTTCTAGCGCAACCGGATATAGAGAAGCCGTTTGATGTATATTGTGACGCATCCAAGATAGGTTTGGGATGTGTCTTGATGCAAGAGGAAGAGTCATAGCTTATGCCTCTCGGCAGTTGAAGAAACATGAAGTAAATCACCCTACTCATGATCTAGAGCTTGCTGCTGTAGTGCATGCATTGAAGATCTGGAGACATTATCTCCTTGGAAACACTTGCAATGTGTTTACAGATCATAAGAGCCTGAAATACATCTTTACCCAAGAGGATTTGAACATGAGGCAACGTAGATGGTTGAAATTGATCAAGGATTACAATTTGCAGTTGCAGTACCACCCTGGTAAGGCCAATGTAGTGGCTGATGCTTTGAGTCGGAAGGCACAGTGTGATGCTCTTCCGTCGGAGCTGGTAGAAGGTCATAATCTTATGCACCCTGTGATCTTGAACAATATTCGAATCAGTTGTGAATTGGAAGATAAGATTAAGGAAGGTCAAAGGTCAGATAGTACAATCGCAGGGATTAAGAAAAGGATCAAAACCATGCCATCTCAGTTCTTTAAGGAAGATGATCAAGGAGTCTTGTGGTACGACAAGCGTTTAGTGGTACCACAGGACAAGGAACTCAGAAAGCAGATCATGGACAAAGCTCATTTATCCAAGTTATCTATGCATCCTGGTAGCAGTAAGATGTTTCATGATCTAAAACGTCAGTTTTGGTGGTCTCACATGAAAAGGGATGTTGCAGAATATGTGGCTGAGTGTGATACATGTTGTAGGGTGAAGGCTGTTCATTTGAAGACTGGTGGTTTACTTCAGCCGTTGCCAATACCAGAATGGAAGTGGGAATGTATTAGTATGGATTTCATCACCGGATTACCCACTACACCCAAGGGTCATGATTCTATTTGGGTCATAGTGGATCATCTAACCAAGTCTGTACATTTCATACCTGTGCATACAACATATCGTCCACATCAGTATGCTAAAATCTATATCCAACAGATTGTCAGGTTGCATGGTGTACCTAAAGAGATAGTGTCTGATAGAGGATCTCAGTTTGTGGCTCATTTTTGGGATCAGTTACAGAAAGGTTTGGACACACAGTTATTGCACAGTACTGCTTATCATCCTCAGACTTCAGGCCAGACAGAAAGAGTGAATCAGATTTTAGAAGATCTCTTGCGTGCTTGTGTTTTGTCTTGGAAGGGCTCATGGGAAAGATGGTTGCCGTTAGCAGAGTTTTCTTATAACAATAGCTATCAAGAGAGTATAAAGATGTCACCTTTTGAGGCCTTGTATGGTAGGAGTTGCAGAACCCCTGCTAGTTGGGTTGAGACGGGAGATAGACGATACTATGGTATTGATCTAATTAAAGAAGCAGAAGAGCAAGTCAAGCTTATTCGACAGCATATTGCAGCCGCACAGTCCCGCAAAAAAGTTATGCTGACAAGAAAAGACGGGTTGTAACATTTCAAGTTGGAGATCATGTATATCGAAGGTGTCCCCTATGAAAAGAGTGCAACGTTTTGGTGTGAAACGGAAATTAGCACCTCGGTATGTAGGACCTTTCAAAATCATAGAGCAGAAAGGATCTGTGGCCTTCAAGCTAGAATTACCTGAAGATATGAGTGCTGTATTTCCTGTGTTCCATGTATCTCAACTTAAGAAGTGTGTGCGACTCCCAAAAGAAAAGATCAAGATGTCGGATGTCAAACTGCAGCCAGACTTGACCTACGAGGAGAAGCCAGTAAAATTGTTGGATGTCAAGGAGAGAGTGACACGGAACAGAACAGTCAAAACATACAAGGTGTGTTGGAGTTATCATGATGACCTGGATGCTACCTGGGAGACTGAGGACTACCTTAAAGACGCATACCCGAGTTTCCATAATCGATGGTTAGTTCGCTCAAATCTCGGGGCGAGATTTCTTTAAGGGGGGTAGGCTGTAACAACTCCAGTTTTAGGGTTAGCCAAATCTTGCATCTCATGAGCATGATCATCACATTAGCATCATTATTGCATTTTTGTAGCAATTATTTGAGTGCTTGTTTTAAAAATGCAAAATAGGGATTTCAAATGATTTCTAGAAGTCATATTTGTGGTGCTTTTCTCAAAATGGAGCTTTAACAAAGTTTGTAGAGAAAATTATTTGGAGAAACTTTTGTTTTGACCCCAATTCATGAAAATGACTTTAAGGGCTTCAAAAATGGCAAAAACAGTTTTAAAAATCAATTTTAAATGTATTTTATGTGACCCAAAATTTCATTTTCAAATCTAGGCCGATTTTGCAAAAACTTTCTACATGAAAGTTATTCCTCTTTTGATTTTGAGAAACTTTCATTTTTGGACCATTTTCAAATTCGCCATAAATTTCAAACTGCAGCCAGTCAAAATTTCCAATTCAAAAATGGGACCAGGTGGGACCCACCCGGGCCCACCTGTCATCACCTTTCCTCTCTCCTCCCCTTCCTTCTCTGCTTCGCGCGACAGGACGCCGCAGCGCTGCCCCGCTTCGCCTGCTGCCCTCGCTTCCCGCCCGAGTCGAGCTCCCGACTGTCCATCCTGTCGCCCGCGACTGCCGACCTTGTCCCCCTCGCCTCCATCGCTGCCACCGCTGCGCCCTGCCGCTCCGCCTGCGCCGCCGTGTTGCCGTCGCCCCGATGCCGCACGCCGAGCCGTGCCAAGCGAGCCGGCCAAGCGCTTCGGGACAACGCAACGGCACGCCACCGAGGTACTCGAGCACCGCCGCAAAGATCGCAGCCGAGCCCCGCCGCCGCCGGCCCCGCGCGCGCGCCGCGCGCATCGCGCCGACGCCATGGACGCCATGGGCGTCGCGCCAAGCCGCCCCACCACGCCCGTGACTCCCCCTGGCAATTGGACGCGCCCGTGCCCTTAAAAGCCCCGCCTCACTCGCCCGCTTGCTCGCCCCTCCAATTCCTTCTCCCTCGCCCGCAGAGTGCCCCTCGGAACTCCGCCATGGCCGCCGCCGCGCCCCGCGCCGGCTAGCCGCCTTCCCGCCCCACCATTTTCTCCCCTGTGAGCATCACCGAGTCCGCCTCGCCTTCCTCCACCTTCACCGCGTGATCTTGCCTCGAATCGACCAAAGGTAGTGGCCAATCGGCCGGTCTCGTTCTCGCCGTCGGGCGCCGTGCGCCCGCGAGCTTCTCCGGCGTCGCCGTCCGCGCGTCCGCCATCATTTTCATCCTCTAGCTCGTGCTCTAGCTCCGCCGTGGTCAAGCGAAGGCCGTCGGCATACCGAGCGCGCCGCCGAGCCCCTACTCCGGCAGCCCGCCGTCGAGCCGCCGCCGGCGGCACGCCGCCGTCCGTCGCGCCGTCGTTCTAGTGCGCCATAGGTTCCATCTTCACCACCATCGCGTTCGCGTCGTTGTCCCGAGCACGATGGTGCTAGCCTTGTCGCTGAAACCTCGCCGCCGGCGAGTAATCGCGGTCAACTCCGGCGCCCCGCTCGGTCCGGCCGATGGTGGGCAGTTGGCCGGGTCCCGCCGTCGCGCCACCGGTGCGAGTGTGCTCCGTGTGCACCGCGTCGGGTACGCGTAGCATGCGCGGCCCGCGCGTCAGCCGCAGCGGGGGACCACCCCGGGTGCGCGTAGCATTTTAGGACTTTTCCGGTTTTTGAAAATGATTTCCAGAATTGGATTTAAATCTTCCAAAAATCATATCTCCCTCATTTTAAGTCCATTTTGGGTGATTCAAATTTCTATATTTTTCTTATGATGAGCTTTATGCATGTAGGGTATTGGTGTATTTTTATGAAATACTTTTCTGTACAGTTTTATTTAATGTCTCTAATTGCTTATATCTTGTTAAATGCATAAGTAATTGTAGGTTTATGAGAAAAATGTGGTTCTTGTTCTGTTGCTCTAGTTAGGAGATGCTTTATCTATGAAAAATATTATTTATATATGTCATGTGTAGAAAATGCCCTATTTATTTATTGTGCTTGCTTTGCTTAGAGTTTAGGAAATTCATAATTAATTATTTATGCAAGGTTTAGGCTTGATAATTTTTCTAGGGTGTTTTTATGCTTATAAGTAGCTGTTAATCAGATGAGATCTATGGTTTGACACGTTTCATAATGCAAAGTATTTTTAGGTTTTGGTTTGCTGCTGTCTTGTCTTTTTTGTATAGAATAAATGGTTCACTGTTTTGGCATGAAAATTTTATGGTAGGCTTGTTGTTACCTAGCTTAGCTACTGTAATTTTTTTAGATTTTTCTGAGCAGTCTAGCTATAGGTTGCTGTTATGCCCTGTTACGATCATGATCGGTTAATCGTCGAAGCCTAGGTTAGTTAGTGTCCTTGCTATGTTTAATTAGGGTTATAAAAGGTGTAACATGTTAGGATGATGTTGACTACCTTGTATATTCATGATTGGCTCATCATCATCATCATCATACGCTTTAAATTCGTATTGCATTCCCGATACTCATACGCACGATGCATCATACAGGATTGCCGGAAGGAGTGACGCCAGTAGTTCCCGAGGAGCCGGAAGGAGAGGAGCAGCGAGGGGAGCGACTGCGGGGAGGCGGCACGGGGACGAGGACCGGGGACGCCGACTTGCCCGAGTGCCCTAACCATCACCCTAGCTCCTTTGAGAAAGGCAAGCCCCGGAGCATTACTCCTACAGTTTTCAAAATGTTTTACTTGAGTCATTTACTTATTGTGATGCATTAAGTTTATAGGCGTTGCTTGGAACCGTTACTGCATTATAAGTACCTTGATCCACCTGAATACCTTTACCCTAATTAAGTTCAGGATCCCGTTTATGCTTAGCACTGCTTAATTGGATCGGTAAAAGACGGATGATTGACCCCCATCCGCGAGGTAGGTGGTTACTACCCTATGGTTGATACTATGGAGGTTGGTTTAGAGAACATAACCATGTGGCCTTGTTAAATCACGACTAGTCGGAGTTTGTGGTGTGTTAGACCACGGAAACTCCGGCGATGTCACTTAAGGAAATATGGCTTTGTACGTCCTCGGATCATGTTGAACAATGCCTCACGAGATAGTTTGGAAGGATGCGGACATCCGACCGCGAAGCCTTGAGGATGTTTGGGCTGGAATTTTAGCAGAGTTGAGTGTATTGCCCACAGGCGCGGTATTAAAGCCAGTGGCCGGTCGCGCCGGAGGTACCTGGTAGCCGGGCATGCCCTGGTGCAATCGTATTTGTTGAAATCCGCGTCTCCACCCGAATAGACCAAGGTGACTGTCACTCGCTCTGGCCAGCGAGTGTGGTTTGTGTGAGGAATACCCGCCAGCTGGTTTGCAATCGATTATAATCGCCATCGTTCCTGGACAGTGAACACTTGACCGAGCAGCGGCACTGTCGCAAATCATTGTGGAAAAATAGGATGGTTATGGTTCTATGTTGTTGATCTTTGGTATGCTCAACTTTGAAGGATAGGATAGCATTGTTTGCTCATACCCCGGAGTTGGAGTAGTACGGGTGCTAACCTAGTGATGTCGGGATCCAACCTAAAAGATGATAAGCTAGAGAGTTCTTTATCACTAAATGATTATTTAATAAGCTCATCTTTTATTGCAAGTTTAAATGAGTCAGCTACCCCACTTATAAAGCCTTGCATACTCCTTGGTGTCACTTTATTTTCATTTATGACGGGTAAGTCTAGCTGAGTACCTTCTCGTACTCAGGGTTTTATTCCTTGTTGTTGCGAGATGGTGAGATGTTCTATGGCTATTGCCCAACTTGCTTCTACCTGCGTATGGGGATGAGTAGATCGTGGGCATGATCAATCTTTCTATCGTACCTCTTATCTTTGTTGTGGGATGTGATGTTGGACCAGGCACTATGTTTCAACTAAGTGTGCGTTTGTGAACCAAAACTTTATTTGCTTCCGCAGTTTGGATTTGAACTTGGTATTGTAATATTTATTTCGTACTCCGATGTAATCTACTATTTGTGAACTTAGGTATTACTATGAACTGTTGTATGTTGAACTCAATTCGGTCTGGGCTGTATTGTGGAAAGTTTGAAATCCTTCGAGATTTCACGGACTACCGGGTTGATATAGCCACAGTGTGCTAATTAAGTTGCTTCGGTGACTCATTAGTACATTGTGTTTATATTAATTGGTCGGTTCTGTTACACCTGGTGCGGCGGCGGAGTGGTGGAGGAGCGGTCCGGTGGTGTGGTGGTGGTGGAGTTGGTGGTTGAGGTGGTGGGGCTGGGACTGTGCTCCTCCTGCCCTCCCTGCGGTGCTCTGTTGGAAGGGGGGACTCACCGGCGGAAGCCGTGCTGGCCTCCGGCAAGACAACGGCGGCGCCCGCGGCTATCGCGTCCCTGCTTGGAGGAGTTGTCAGGCTCGGTTCCTCCTCTCCGGCCGGGGTTTGCGGGACGCCGGCGACACCGTGGTGGTGTGGTTGGCAGCGGTGTGCTTGGACGTGGCGGGGACGTCGTGGTGGCGTGGCCGCTGGTGGACAAGTTGGGGGCGGCGGCGCTTTGGTAGTGCGGCGGTGGTTCCGAGCTGGGTAGTGGGAGGTGTGTTTTGACGCCGCCTCGGGTCGGTGGTGGTGGTGGCGCCGGTGGTTGTAGTAGTCGGCTCGTGTCGATGTCCCGATCCGGACCGGGCAAGGAGGTTGGCCGGTGCGTGGATCGTTGCTCTTGAGCTCTTTGTTTGTGCTCTTGGACGGTGAGCTTTTCGGCGGCGGCGAGATGAAGGTGAGGAGTGGATCGGGCTGTTCCATGTCACCCCGACGGCGGAGAAAGCTCGGGACCTCGGAGATCCAAGGAGTTGTTTGTCGAGTGGTTTGGCGGTCGATGTCCCAATCCGACGCGCTTGAGTGGAAGTTGTCAGTTGACTTGGAGATCCTAGGGCCCGAGGTGTTTTTTGTTTGTTTGGGATGTTTGGCGTGGTTTGGGAGGCTCCCTCTCTACTCGAGTTTTGCTTGCGGCTGGGAGCTCGGTGCCCGAGCATGCGTCTTTGGAGTTGGAGGGTTTCTTTGGCCAGGTGGTGTTAGTCGTGTTGAGTAGTAGAGTAGATAGTTGGGTTGTTTTCGGCCAAGTCGCAAGTTGCTCGTGTCGAGGACCCAATCCGACCGAGACTTGGGTTGTTATACAGTTGAGTAGTTTTTGGTACCTGTTTTGTGCAGACGAGTAGGGTACCCTCCTATCTGTATGGTTTTTCTGGCCCGGTTTCCAGTCAAAAAAACTGGGCTGGCACTTGCCTTTTTCTTTTTATTCGTCTAATAGAAATCCCGGCAAAACTTTTGCCGGCCCTTCTAAAAAAAACATTTCCTTTGGTTAGTTTCCATGTGTACAAACTTCACAACTTCGGAGGTGAATCATATATCAACATTTATGGACATTAAACATTTATAATGAAAATATATTGCATGATAAATTTAATGACATATATCTGATGTGATAAATATTAATATCTTTTTTCTATAAATTTCTAAATTTAGGAGCACTTGTCTGAATACTATTCTAGAATCCTATCTTTTTGGGCTTTTAAAATGGAGGTACCATAAGGGTGTCTTCAATGGTATGAGCTACAACTAGCTTCAAGGGACCGAGCCGTAGCTCGGGTGGTAAGACCTCCAGGTATGGAGGCTGCCAATCAGAGTCCGAATACGCTCGAACGCTCATCTTCCCACCAGGAACAGTAGTTCCCTAATAATTTTAGTTGCCTCACACGTGGATGCGCCACAATGGTCAGGATGACGTGCCCATCATATGCGAAACCTCGATGACTTCATATACCTCACAACCACATGCAAGTCTCTTTGTATAGGTGTAGGTCTAGGTTGCGCACTAAGGGATGTGTGTGTGTGTGGCGTGAGTTAGTGCATGAGTTGCAGATACTACAACTTGTACCAGAAGAGTTCGAGCCTAAAAAAAGTACTACTAGCTTCAAGATGATAAATATAGAGAAGAGAGACCATATCACAAGAAACAATCTTAACATGATTACTGTTTCTTGAGTCTATAGTAGTATCTTGCTTTTTACAATATTTACTAGATTAAAAAAATGATTCAGCTAGCTCTAAGCTACATCAATGGAGCTGCCCCAATGCAATAAGAGAAGAGGAGCACAATTATGAGCATGGGTTACCGAGTGGTGAATGTTACATCGCATATTTGGTGGAATGTCGAGATTGAATTGAATAAAATGGTGGCCGAGTCACTAGTGAGTTATTTTTTTTTTCCGAGAGCAGGTATATATATAGTTTGTATTTTATTAAGAAGAAGAGAGTGGTCAATAGACCTATACATAGTTGATACAAAGGACTCGCAAGTAACTAAGGTTACCGATGAAATCCCCAAAAACAAACAAACAACAAGAAAAACAAGAATGAACAAGTGATCGCCAACCGAGGGAGTCCACCTTCGTAGACCAAAGTTATGCCTGCAACCAAAGGCACATCTGCAAAATGATCGCCAACCAAGGGAGTCCAACCGCCAGAAAACATCCACTGCGAAACGTGCTTCAGAGCCTCAGCGGCCAGGTAGTCGCGACGTCAACTGCCAGTGACCACATAGTCACCGCGAAGGAGATGTCGTAATAGGATGCAGCGACACCAACACTCGAGCTGGACAAACCAAAGTGAAGACGAGATGAATCACAACAAGCACAACACTAGGAGGGGCTCCGAACGACCGAACTGGCAACAGCAGGATATATAGGGCACCACCTTCAAGCGATGCCTCTAGGGAGGGCACGATGCAAGAGACACCGTCGTCGCCGACCGAGAAATCAAGGCAATACGCCCGGAAGGAACTCACCATGCATAGGATAGGGCCTTTCGATACACGCTTCCAAGGAAGTGAATGGCGCCAAAGGTGTCGCCATCATCGACCCGACATGGGTAAAGCCTTCGCCATGGCTCCACAACCCCAAGCATAGCCAGAGACCGGTCCCAAGCACGCCACCGCCACCGCCATCACCACCGAACCACAAGAGGCAGGTGTGCCTTCTCTACCGCCATGAACCTCGTCACCATGACACAGCGATGCATGAAACGAGCAGGACGTCACCATCCACCCCACCATGTCGATGATGACACATAGCCAGAGCATCACCTAAACCACCATGATGTAAGACGACACCCACTGGCCGTGTCAGCCACGCGTCGGCACCAGCGAGCCAGGGAGCAAGGCGGCCGCGCCACTCTGCAGCATGGCCACCAAGCGGGCCAGCGACACCGCACGAGCTAGCGCGGAGGGAGGGACCGCAACCCTAGATCGCCAGCATTGTCGTCAGCTGCCACCGGCATGGCCGCACCAGCCCTAGAGCCACCGGATTCGATCGAGAAGGCCCAGATCCGCACCCCGACCGCCGTCGTCGCCGGAGTTGGAGGGAGGTGGAGGAGGAGTAGAGAAGGTTGGGGAGGATGGGAGTGGGGTGGGAGGGAGGGGATGCAGGGCTGCTGTAGCTGTCACGCTGAGCAGCACCGCCGGCCGCCGCCACCGCTCAACGACGAGCAGCGGCGGCGGACGAGGGAGGTTGCCTGTGGGGGCAGTTGCGGCACGGTGGGTGTCGCCCCCGAGTCGGCTCTCGGAGAGACGACGCGGGGGTCACGGGTTCTTTTTGTGGTTAGCACCCTCTAGAGATACTGAGTTTCTTCGTGGCTCTCTACTGGTGAGCTTCTGAAGAGTCTATCTTTGCGGGCTCGTTCTGGTCAAACTTTTTATTAGATTAGATTTATAGAAAATTATAGCAACATTTGGATCTTCTACTTCCTCAAAAAAAACATTTGGATCTTCTAATAAAGATTCTTATAAATATATATCCAATAATCTATCTAATGAATCATGAAGTATAAATATTTGATTCATGGGGAAGCAAGAATGGCAATTTTTATATGACGAAGGGAGTGGGCCAAAATCATTCATGACAGAGGATATCCCAGTGTCTATCTATATATCTCCATCCGAGCAGCCGCGGAGTTGAATCACTAAATAAAGTCTAGTCCACACCGCACCAAAGCGGTGGTTGAGTGTTGTCTCTCCGATCGGTATAGACACGAGACGAGACGACTTCCGCGTTGACGAGAGGCGGGGCGATGTGTCGTGTCGTCTGCTAGTGACGATGATCAGTGTCAGTGTGTGTACCCATGCATTCCATGCAAGCAGAAGCAGGGCTACAATGCCACACACAGGTCGGCCCAAGCGTCCCATTCAGTAGTGAATCGAAGCTAATAACGAAAGGGACAGTGTCCAGTGCTCGCGGCAACGTCATTTTCTATATAACAAAAAGTCAAAACATCATATATATAATATTGACATAGATGTCGTATAATGTTAAAAACTAGCTACCTTTGCTAATTGCTCGAGAGGATCCATAGCTTGGGATCAGCCATATCAAATAAGATCGATCAAATGGAGTAAACTGAGACTTAGCACAAAACTAAATTGACCTATAATTTAGAACAGGTCGTTATCCACCACCAACTTGCAGATATGTGCGTCCGCAAGCTAAAATAAACAGGACGTTAGCGAGTCCACTCTTGGTGCCTCACGCAGACCCTGTAAAAAGCTTCTCTACATAACAGTACAAGCGAGCATTTACAGAACTGTATCGAATTGATCAGCCAAACAGATAGATGATCCTAGCCAGTCAAAACTTCGCCACGCTTTCAACCAAACAGAGCCGTGAGTACAGTCAAACTGTACACATCCATCTCAACACCAAGCTAAGCTACAGAAACGAATTAAAGCAGCAGAGCTTAGAAATGGCAGACAGGCTCATCAAAGAGCTGCATCAGGAGCTGGTCAATGGTCCAGCAACCAGCCACTGGCACGTGCACCGGTGACCGGATCGGTCCGGTCAAGTCCTCCATCTCCTGCAACGACGACGACGCCGCATCATGGGCAGTGCCGTCGAACAACCCGCCGCAGTAGTAGTCATCGGCAACGTAATTATTATAGTCGTCGCTGATGCTAGCGCCGCTGGTGCTGCTCCAGCAGGTGATGTCGCCGGAGATCGCCGGAGATTCAGTCCCGGTGGTGACGACAGTGGTGGTGGTGGAACAAGATCCAGCTGACGTTGTTGGAACGATGCTATCGGTGTAGGTGTGGTAGTGGTCATCCCGAGGTCCCTTGGTGGTGATGCTGCTAGTTGCAGCAGAAGGGACGACGACGGTGGTGGTCTCGAGTATGACCGGCGCCTCCAGCGAGTCGTTGGCCGTGCAGGTGTGCTCCGCCACATACACCACCGTGTACATCGGCGCGGCAGCAGAGGTAGCGCCGTCGCCGCCGTCGTCGTTGCGCTGCACCGTCCGTTTGGCCTCGCAGCCTTGCTCGGCGCTCCGTGTGCACCTGTAGTAACTCCTGCATGGAAATATAGTAATTCAGTGTACTGAAAGTTTTGCCTTTTTTATAAAAAAAAGGGAAATCTGTTAAGAATTTGGGGACATCAGTAATAGTGACCTTATAATTCTCTAGAAAATACAGTAGTGAGTAGGATGCAGTTTGGCAGGCACATAAAACTGTCTCGATCGATGGGGCAATGCTGCCCTTAATTGCATGCGACAAGCACAACGTGTGTCACGACGGGCAGAGTCATAGTATTTGGTTAGCTATCACTAGCATGGGACGGTCCCAAACTGATGGAAGGTGACAGCAACATCAGGCATCCTCTAGCAGCTTGCAGCTAGTGTCACTATCCAAAGACGCAGAAAGTATTTTTCTTCGAATGCAAAATGTCATCTTTTATATGGTGGGGGCATCTCTCCTTTTCTTATTGGACAAACAACGCCATTCTCTAATCTGTATCGAGATTATTCTCAACACCATTCTTTTCCCTTTGACGAACAAGCTACTACTGTAGTACAAGGGATGAAGCTTGAAGTAGTACTGTTTATTTTTCAATGTTCACTGGACGATGTGTAAGACGAAGGTACTGATAGACTAACTGAATCATAGAAATCTGATTGGAGGAGGAAGTATGTAGTGATGATCGTTTTAATTAGCTAGCTAGAGGAGATATGGAGATGGATAGATAGAGTAGTATACTACTGTAATACATACCTGGGGTACATGGCACCTTCGATCTGCTTCTGCCCGTACTTCCTCCACTGGTACCCATCGAAATCGGGCACTGACGTCACCGTCGACCTGCTCTTGCTCTGCTGCTTCATCTTCTTCCTGAAACCAGCCAGCCAGCAGCACCGCCATCATCAGCATGCATCACTGAGATCAAGATCGTCGGAGGAATTATTGGTTGCCTGCATGGACCACGCCATTACCGCACCTTCTTTTGCAGGGAGGAGGCTGTGCATCTGCTAGCTCCTCCTCGTGGTGTTCGTCCTGCTTGGCTTTGTTGTCGTCGTCGTCGTCCCGGTCTCTCTTGCTCCCCTGTCGTCGCTGCCGCCGTCCGCCGCCAGCCGAAGCCGATAATGACGCGGCAGCAGGTCCGCGCCCGCGTCCGCCGCCACTGCTGCCCGTGATGATGGCAGGTATCGGTCCGCCGGCGGACTCCACCTTAACTGCCGGCGCTGGAGAAGGCAGGAACAGTAGCGCGCGGAGCTGCGCCAGGAGCTCCTCCTCCCTCCCTCCTGCTAGCGCCATCACCAGGACCCTGCAGGACCAGGAGCTGGCGAGGTGGCAACGTGCTAGTCTGTGAGCTGTGAGGTCGATGCACAGGCAGAGCTAATAGCTTGAGAGAGGTGCTTGACTGCTGATGGCTGCTGCAGCTTATGATAATATTTTATTTCTTCTCAGCTCGTAGCTCACTTGTGTTTATAAAGGGAGCAGCTTCCGGAAGGCTCGCTAGGGCAAGCGTGAACATGACACATGCTTGATATCTCGTGTGGTCCCCAGATTTGGCAGTATGGATCCAACAAAAACCAGATTTCCGTGAACATGTGTAGCCCCGCAAACGATCCATCATTTATAACCCCGGGATCATATATGGCCCTCTATTCAATTCTGTACGTGTTGCACGAGGTCCGTGTACACAAGGTACTGGTACTACGTGTACTTTGCGGATGACGTGCAACTAAAGAGAGAAAGAAATTAACCAGCACTATAGGCGAGAATAGCACAAAGAAAACACCACATCGGTCGTGCGTGCCAGAGAGTAGTAGCGCGAAGAAGACACTAAATCAGAGACGAAATAGCGTTTGTGATATGGTTTTGGAGGCGGGCCCATTTTGAGGACACATGGTTTTTACCATAACCATGTGTGGGCTGTGATGATGAGTGATTGTTAACGCCAACACAAGCGTATGTGTGTTCTTACTAACCGATGGCACGCGGATTCGTGTCGAAACAATGGTGTCTCTTGGCTCATATTATGCGCAAGTGTTGAGCTCGAGACGGTGGTCGATGGCCGATGAAGATCAAGTAGGGCGTGCCGTCTTGCCGACGGACCGGTGCGGTGAAGGGCGGACGTGAGGCTTGGATCGAGGACCCGAGGACGGGCGGCCAGCCGTGGTGGCCGGCAGTAGGACATCGACGAGCGCAAGTGTACACGGCGGGGATGCGTACGGCTACGCTACTCGCGGAGGGTTTGGTGGTTTCGCCTCAAAACCATCGGCACGCGAGTTTCACGGTTTACGCCTCAAAACCGGGGACGGAGGTCCGGTGCGGACGGACGACACGTGGCGGCATCGGGAGATTGCTTGGAAGCAAGGCTACCGGTGAGAAGGCGCGGTGGCCGTCGGATCAAGTGAAGCTGAGTTGGACCCTTATGCCCTGGCTAAGTGGTGTAGCTCTTTATGTATCTAAGGGCAAAGAAGGAATGTAAAATAGACTTGCCCCCTCCATAAATAAGGGATGAGGGTTCTCCTTCCCCCTCACATCTGCTATTTTCCATTTTTCCCTTAGGTTTTTCCCTTCCTCTAGCTGCTGTGAGAGAGAGGTCTGCAAATCTTTGATTTGTACTCGAACCAGCGTGTATGGCAAGCTGAGCGCCGAGTCTCAGCTGTTTCCTCTGTGAGAAAATCATCTGTGCTTGTGTCTCTGTGATGGATTTTGTGTTCTTCCCAAGTTGACTTTTGGGCCTCTTTGTTCTTCGCATGATTCTTCCGTTTCTAGACCGATTTGAGCCATTCTTCTTGCGTTGGATCGATCTATGACACAAGATTGATGTTTCCACCGAAGGAATCTTGCTAGTTCCTCTTGAGATCAAAGATCCACGCGTTTTGGTTTTCATTTGCCCAAGAACGCTTTCTCTCACCCCTTCTTGATTTCTCCCTCCTCACTTCAAATTGGCCGATGATCTTTTGAAGATAGGCTCTCTTCTGCATAAGCAACAACCCTCCCAAATTTGGTTGGAAGAGGTTTCGATTTGAGGAAGTTTGGGATGAACCAAGTTCGTGGCGATTTTCGGGCGATTCAGTTTCTGGGATCACGGACAGTCCGGCGTTGTACACGCGGACAGTCCGACCCGCGGACAGTCCGACCCATAAGCATCGGACAGTCCGCAGGTCTTCTGTCGATCAGTGTCCAGGAAGTTTTTGTTCTGTCTGTTTTTCTCGAGTTGAACCGCAGACAGTCCGGCTGTGTGACGCGGATGATCCGCGGTCAACTTTTGGCTGCTTCGGAATCTGTCGGAAGCAGTTCTGTTCCTCGATTTTAGCCGTCAGACAGTCCGGCCCTGTCACGCGGACAGTCCGGGTTTTCTTCGTGCTTCTCTGTGTTTGTTCGACGCCAGTACGGAATTATAGGCGGACAGTCCAGCCTCACGCGTGGACAGTCCGACATGTAAGTCCTGGTGTTTGTCCAGCAGCTGTTCTGAGAAGTGTGTTTTCTGGAAGATCAACCGCGGACAGTCCGACCTATCCTCGCGGACAGTCCGACCGGACGATCGGACAGAGAACGTGGACAGTCCGCCGTTGAACCGATGAGACGATTTCTCCACTTTGCGATCGCTTGTACTCCGATTGCCTTTCCGCTTCTTCCGCTACTTGTGTAGTGGTCCGTGTTCCTAGGGAACATCCACCTCTCATTAGGGTCGTGATCACTACAATTTGAGTGTCGCATTTTGGGGTTGATTGTTTGAGCCTAGGACGTGAAAGTTTCGAAAAGAAATTTTTAAGGCTCCCATTCACCCCCCTTCTGGTCGCCGTTACCGGTCCTTCACATTTGTAACCTACATATATCAAAGACAGATTTCACATAACCTAAGTTGGGGAAGAAAGTGCGTGAACTCGAAAAAAACCTCGAAAGAAAACCCCACTTTGAATTGGTCAAAGGGGAGGAGGTCCCTTTTCTAAAGTTAAGGTTTGTATTGTTGTTTGGCATTTGTGTACGAAAATGAAGGTTTCTTTTTTTCATAACGTATGCCTAATTTGATTAAGGATAAACTAGACTTTACAAAGGATAAACTAGAGTTGACTCTTCTCGATACAATGCTAAATAGGACTCGACCCTTGTTGCAAAGGTCCTAATGGAATTAGAAGTAAGTTTTTATGGGTTGCTTACCACCGACCGCAGCTACGCACCTAATAGTAGTCTAGTAGATATACAACCATGTGCAATGCAGTGCATATAGAACACTCGTACGTTTGGAGAATTTTTTCATGGACTAGAGAGGGAATGTCTCCCGGCCTGCTTTATTTAGTTCGTTCTGCAAGAAACATGTCCTGCAAAAAATAATTACTTTATTTGCAATTTACCTCTTATACTAATAAATAAATAAAGTACATATTAACTAAAGACTTTTTCTTTTGTGAATACACCGTTCTAAAGAGCGAAAGTTGGCGGTGGACCTCGATAATACACCTAATTATAATTAAGCTGGTGGTGTCCTTTTTTTAGTTTCTGCAGTAGTACCTGTTAGGGCCGCCACCCGCCAGGACACACATGTACACGCGGTCCTGAATTACGTGCCCACCAGTGACGTCAACGGCATGACGTAAGTATGCTCGTTGTGTGCTACGTCACACATCATGCATTCATGTCGATATGGATCCTCGTCTGGATCGATCGGGTCGATGGATATCCACGTCCATGCATCTATATATAGCTACCTAGGTTTAATTTGTACCGCTTTATTTGTTCCATGATCGCAGGGACACGATCGATGTTGCCACGTTGCATTTTGCAAAGCAACATAGTCCACGAGTTTTTATTTTATTTTATTTATTTATTTTACTTTTTGGGTAAAGTCCATAGGTTAGAGCACGGTACCGACCACCACGGCGATAGATGTATGTTCACATGGGAAATATGTGTAAAAATTTTATTTATCGAGCATGATTTAAGACTATATTTGTATGATTTAAGACTAAAAGACATTTCCTGTAGTTAGTTTCCATGTTCACAAACTTCACAATGCAGGCGCGAATCATATATATACTCCCTCCATTCATAATAAAAGGATACAGTTCTCAATCATATACTTTTAAGTTTGACTAAATTTATAAAAAAATACTAACATATATGATAAAAAATAAGTGCCATCAGATTATTATGGAATATGTTTTTTTGTAACAAATTGATTTGGAGACATAAATGTGAATGCAATTCACTCTAGTTTCTTCAAACTTGTACTACTTAACAGACACAAAATGCCATATTTGTATTCTTCTGTGTGGACAGAGGTAGTACTCTCTTTATCGATCATTTTGGATTTATCATGAGTATAGATAGTTTGGGTTTTTTGTTACTACTCCCTTGTTCAAAAACATATGCAATTATAAGATTTTTATTAATATTTATGATATAAGTTAAGGGCATGTTTGAATTCTCTAGTGTAAAGTTTAGTTGTCTAGAGTTGAGGACTAAAATTTTAGATTAAGGGCATCTTTGAATAAAAGTATTTACACTAATTCATTTACATATATTTATGGAACGCGGGAGTATGTTGAGCGTGAGGGTTGTATTTATTTGTATACCTCAACGACAAGCAAGCAAAAAGAGCAAAACCGATATAATTATGTGAATATTAAATAAATTTTAGAAAAGCATAATGTTTTCTTCTGTCCAAGTACAAATTTCGTTCCATCACTACTAGTTTCGATGAAACCAGGCGGTTTTTGGCTAAAATCGACAGTGATAGGACCAACTAACACTGATAATTGGGTCCTCACTGTTGGTTCATATCACTACCGTATTTTTTTCTAAGAATATAGAATGTGCTCCTGTAGTTTCTCTCTTAAAAACATAGAATGGAGAAGAAAGTACTCGGGAAACCCTAACTTTGGGGTAAATGTGAAGTGGATGGTGTAGGCTATAAGTGGTGGTGGTTACGGTGGTGGAGGTAAAAGTGGTAGGGTAAAGTAATTATGATTATAGGTTGGGCCCTGATAATTTCTTTACCATTTTGGAATACAGAAGTTTCACCACACAGTTTCCAAAATGTGAAACTTTGACGTGAAATAGATCTCTCTCAATGCTAATTTCATTGCACAATTTCATATGCTATTTTAGGTTTTGGTGGGTCCTACCGGTCTCTCTCAATGCTATTTTAGGCTTTGACGTGAAACTCTCGTGCCCTCAACCCAGGTTTCATCCCATTTCACGGTGTGGGAGATGTCGCCCAGGTCGTGTCGTGGGGATGAAATGAATTCCTTCTCTCTCTCCTCTTCGTTTCATGCAAAAAGTGCAAATCTGCTAATGTGCTACCGTATTTAATGTGCATGAAATCCTTGTGTAACCCCTATTGAGACTAGCCTAATTTACCAAACCAGTAGAGTACGTCACAGACTCACAGATCCATTTTAAAAGAAGTCTAATCATAGTATCACATATCCCATCGGAGTATCTATGTAATACCATATCCATCGGAGAAGCCGCGGTGTTGAATCGCCAAATAATTACTTCGTTTAGTCCACACACACGTGACACACGTCCACCAAAGCGGTGGTTGAGTGTTGGCAGCTTGTTGCATGCATGCATTAAGACTATCCGCACTCATGGAACTTTATTTTCTTCCTC
The DNA here is from genome assembly GCA_018135685.1 of Themeda triandra. Classification (NCBI taxonomy): domain Eukaryota; kingdom Viridiplantae; phylum Streptophyta; class Magnoliopsida; order Poales; family Poaceae; genus Themeda; species Themeda triandra. The sequence continues at coordinate 254,187 of JAENPR010000906.1, forward strand.
TATAAGGAATATTCCGTCCTGGTCAGCGAGATTCTCTCCTCTATATCACATTCTTCCGCACTCATACATCCTCAATATCTTACTCTATCTAAAAAGTGGGACCCGCGTATCATTATTTTATTTTTTCTTCAACCTCGATCCCTACGTACCGACCCATCCTCTCTCTGTCTCTCACAATACTACTCCCCGTCCGACGGCGAAGGGAGCTCCGCGTGCTCCGTGCGCCACCGCGAGGAGGGCACCATGGCCGCCGTCAAGTGGGGAAGAGCAGCCGACCCGGGGGAGGAGCACGCCGCAACTGCACAGGCGAGACGCGGTTGCCGCGGGATGCCTTCCGCAAGGCGAGCGGGTCCGCCACCGGTGGATATGGCCACCACCGGCCTGCTTGTGGGGAGGCGCCGCTGGGTGGATGAGAGGCGGCCGGCGCGGGCGTCCCCATCACCATCCGCGAGCGCGGTTGCCGAAGTCGGGGGCAGGGCAGGAGGCGGAGCGCGGCCCATCGCGCGGGCGGGCATGGCGAGCGGCGTCGGCCACTGCGCCGGCGGAGGAGAAGAGGCAGGGGGCCGTCCTTGCGTGACCTCAAGCCCCGGCGGCGCCTCCCATGGCGGCACGCGGCCATGGACGGCCGCGGCGAGCGACTTTCACGCCGCTCCCCGGGCGCGGCGGGGCTCCTCCCGTCCTCGCGACGGCGGCGCACCCCGGCAAGGCTCGATGCAGGGCATGGCGCGGACGCCAGCGTCGCCTCTCCGGCTCTGCTCGCGGGCGCGAGCGCATCTGTCCGTACCGGCGTGATGCTACGCGGTGGTGGGGCGGCGTGGGTCTCCGCGCGGAGCTGCTCCCCGATGGCAGCAGCCCTCCTCCCCGGCGCCCCTCCTCCCCCTCCTCCCCGGCTTGGCGAGCGAGTGGCGGGCGCGGCGGCCTTGGGCTCGCCGGCCCCGTCCTTCTCCCTCCCCGCGCTCGGCGGCTCCATGGAGGGTGGGCGGCGCGCGGCGGGGCTCCTCCCCTCGCGACGGCGGCGCTCCCCTGCCTTCTCTCTCTCCTGCAGCGGGGCCCGCGCGTCCTTTTGCGTAGAGTCCGTACGTCCCACAAAGCAGGCGGACGCGAGGCCGAACGCAAGCCTTGCGTTCCTTTTTGCGTTCCCCGCTGCAGCCGTTCAGTAACTGTAAACGCTTTGCAGTTTTTCTTTTGCGTACCCAGTGCGGGTAGTCTAATCTCTGTTAGCTGCTGCTTCATATCAGTTCGTTAACGAGCCGCCGTCCCCTCTCCGATCATCCGTATAGACGAGACGAGACGACTTGGGCGTTGACGAGGCTGGGCAGAGCGATGTCGTCGCGATCTGCTAGCTACAGTACTAGTGATGACGCGATCTATCCTAGCAGTAGTGTGTACCCATTCCATGGAAGCAGAGCATGCAGGGCCACGCGTTACATTAAGCAGGCTCATTAACGAGCTGAAGCAGGAGCTGGTCAATGGTCCAACCAGGCGCGCGGGAACCTGCAGCGGTGGCCGGATCGGTCCTCCTCCGTCTCCTGATTGATACTGTAGTTGCATTGCATGCGACACAACGTGTGTCACGACAGCCATACTGTAGTAGTAATATTTGGTTAGCTAGCACTAGGTGGGGACTCAAAGCAAATTGATGGACGGGAGAGTAGCATCCACATTCCACGGCAAGCTTGCAGCTAGTGTCACTGTCGAAGTCCATAGGATAGAACCAAATCAGTTGCGGACATGTCCGCGTACAAATTAAACTTTTACGGCTGACAAATGACCCACGGGACCCTGTGATTCACCATGGGAAAGAATAAAATGTTGTCATGGTCAACACAACAATATAACACTGTGAGTACCCCATGAAAGTGAAATGTCATCCTATAAATGTAATGGCCGCTACACCGGCCTCTCTCTTTCTCTTTTCTCTTTCCATACCTCTCTCCTTTTCTGATTTTGACAACATATTCTTGAATAAGATTATTCGCAAAACTTTCCTGGGCGAACAAGGTACTACCCCTATATTGTTGTAAAAAAAACTACTACTATACAAGCACTACTGTTTATAGAAATCTGGGTGCTGAGTCTGAATCATAGGAATCTGGCAACTAACTGATGCAACTATTGCAAGATTCTTTAGTTGATGACGATAAGTCCACTTTAGCCTAAGTTTTCAACATGACTTACCTACTAGTTGCGTGAAGCGGTAAGGGCACTCACAACCATAGAGTTTAAGCATATTTACTATTATCTTCATATTTATGGTATTTTTCTTTGATGTGGCGGTCTATTTAATAAAATGAGAGGAAGAAAACCAAGACTGATGTTTATGTAGACTCCAAAGTCTATGATATCTTCAAGGTAATAAATGGTTTAGACTCTATGGTGAAGTCTATATTTGTGAGTGCCCTAATAGCACAAGCAGGGGCCAGTCCAGGCAGTGCAGATATTGCAACCGAAGGGAATGAATTCGATGTGATCACATGTGAAGAGATAGAGAGAGGGCTGGACAGCACCTGCAAATTAAAAGGTCAGCACTACATAGTGATGGCCGAGCTATTATATATCTGCTTACCCGAATATAGTAACTTATACATCTTCACATATATACTCTTGAAGCCTTTTAATTATGGCCTTTCCTTTTATTTCACCTTTTAATATGGCCTCTCCTTTTTTGTCACTGTATATGTTCGGAGTCTCTCTTTTGCAATTTGAGTGGGGGCACGTGCCCCCATCTTTGTGTATTAGGTTCGCTTCGACCATGTAAATTTAACTTCAAAATTATCAAAAATATTATATTAATAATCTAATAGACACTACACCAAACCGGAATTGCCTTGGCCAGAATTTCCTTGGGTGCCAAAATGAAACCATCAAGGAAAGGGTAGTTTTCTTGGCGGTACGAACTCTCAAGGAAACCAATATTCCTTGGAGGTTGAAGTAAACCGCCAAGGAATATGGGTGTTTCTTTGGCGGTTTCTAAGCACCTCCAAGGCAATTACTCATTTACTTGAGTATGATTATAAATAGTCAAGAAAACCACCGTTTTCTTGAGTGTTATTTTTAGTCAGCTAAGGAAACTACCCATTTCCTTGGGAGTTATTTGAAACCGACAAGTAAATTATCATTTCCTTAAGTGTTATTAAATTTTCTTGAAGGTTGATAGCAAAGGAAATGCTTATAAGTATTTTGGTGATACCGACTGAAAAAAAACAATAATATCTTAATGGTGTCTGAAAATCATCAAGTTTTGGCATGAGATCATAATACGGTTGTATTATCTTGCCATAAAATTTTCAAATCATATTAACAAATTTAGACTATACATTATTCACAATCACAAATGATGGATAAATCTCTCACATAGTTGGCACTTTGATTTACCTCAAGTCATAATTTGCCTCTTTGCATCTCTCGCACGTTAGCACTTTGCATAATTTGCCTCGCCTTGATAGTGAGTCGACTCTTCACAATTGCCGGTAAGTTATTTTGTTAGTGTCATGGCTTATATTCAGTTACTCTACGAAGCCCAAACATTGTTCCTAGCAGCGTGTTTGCACTTGGTAGGACTTTAGTTGTTTTCTCGGTATGTTTGGGTCAATTGTTACGGCCGCGCTAGAAATTGATTCATCAATTTCATTTCATATGATCGTAATATCATTGCACCAGCTATTTTGAAAGGTTGGTTTAGTATTAACTGTATTGAAAAATTCCTGAGCAAACTCTTGATTTCAATCATATATGCTTTCGAGTGCCATTTCTATTCTCTTCAAAATCAATGAGCTAAAACTGATAGAATGCATGTGTGCTAATATGTTTCATTTTGATATATGAATTTGTGGTGTTTTTTGACATGTTGTTTTGGTCCTGCAAGAAAAGTTAGAGGTATCTGGAGCACAAGATTAAAGGAGAAGGTACATGCATGCTCATGAATATAGTACTAAGTTTAGCTCTTAGGATATTAGCTCCAAGTGACATCAGTATAGGATATTAGCTCAAAGTCCTCCATGCATCTCTATTGTACAGATACAATGGTACTGAGTTAAGTCGACCTGAATATATTAATGGTATGTTGTATGATAAAATCATTTGATTGTTTTGATTTATCAGATGTAAATTCAAATGGTCCTAAGATTTATATGTGACATCCGCAAGTAATTGAGATGCATGTGTTTATGATTACAATGCACGGTGTTAAGCTAGAGATACATGGATCTGTGTGCGGGTAATAAAATGTTTATATGGCTATCATCATTGTCAATTCAGTTTGCTAACTAGAATACTAAAATTTATGTATTACGAGATTTTTTGTTGCTCGTATGAATTTCCTTGAGGGCCGGCCTCCAAGGAAGTCCAATTACCTTGATGGTCAGTACAACTGCCAAGGAAAACAAAATTTCCTCGAAGGTTAAAGGCAGCCAAGGATTACTATTACCTTGGCGGCCTACATAATTTCCTTGGCTGTTGTTAACCCTCAACTAAACTATTTTTCTTGGCGGTTGCAACATTTCCTTGGCCATTTAGCAAATTAAGTCAGGTCTCAATTTCTTTGGCGGTCAGCCTCCAAGGAAATTATCCTTGAGTGCCAAAATTGTCAAGGAAACTATTTTCCCTTAGCTTCTATCCTTGAGTGTGTTTGCTTGACGGTTTATGGTCAAGGATTATTTCCTGGCGGTTTAACCCCTTTCCTAGCGGTTTTGGCCGTCAAGGCAATTCCGGTTGGTGTAGTGAGAAGTGGAAGAAGGAAGGAGAATATGAATGCGGGGGCATAACCCCAGATATAAGATGTCATTCATTGTTATGTCCTCGGAATCAAATGTGGATCATTGCCGAACGGAATAAGGAGGATACTTGGATCTGGAAGAGGTAGAAGCGAGCCCCTTACTACATCTCAAGTTGCACCCCACCCCCTCCCTCTAATGGAAAGTGTGTTTTATAATATTTCTTGGATAAACTCTAAGTAGAAAGTAATATATGTAGGAAAGAAAGTATCTACCTTCCGTGTTTATTTAGAAAAAATCTTCTCACATAACTAGTATATATAACCACTTCCCTATAAAATATTGTTAAGGAAAGTTCCTTCTAAATTTTAGTAAGTTGTAATGTGCTTAGCTTAGCTTCTGAAAAGAATCAATCCTAAAGATCATAGTTTAATTATTTATTACACATATTATAAAACTAATTCTTTTGAAATAAATCTATATATTCTTTTTGATTTAAAGTTATCTAAATCTGTAGCACTAAAAAAATTAATGTGACTTATATGTACGTACTATTAAATGAAGAATTTTTTTGTGAGGAGCAAGTGCGCGGTGTGGACCTCGACACAGCTCGTGCATGTCGACATCGCGTTCGAGTTACAGTCGCGTTCGAGTTACAGTAGGACTTGGAATGAAAAGCCTTCTTTTAATTGTAGCTGTCAGTCACTGCATGGCCCAGGAGGGAGTACCTCTTTGTTTGACACATGCAAACGTGGTCCCGTATTACGTGCACACTAGTGACGTCAGCACCATGACATGTGCCTGGTTAGCTGGCAGTACTCTGTTTGTTTCTTCTTCAGGGCAGTACAACCTTTGATTTTTATCACATCACGTATTGGTCCGTCGATCGTCTCAGCCTCTCAGGTCGCTGGATATCCACATCCTCCTATCCATAGTTTTACTCACTTGTTCCTTCAGCGCAGGGATGTGGCCGACCTGTTCGCTTTTGCAAGCCACAGAGTCCACAGTTCCTCTTTTTGAAAGGGAGAAGTCCACAAAGTTAGAGCACGGCATCTATCACTACGTACTGCCACAGTGCCACATGTGTGTCCACATTATCGTTGGGTGAGAGTGAGGATGACACATGGAATGGAAAATATGTGTGTGAATATATACTTATCGAGATGCCGTTGCATATATGTGATAAAGACATTTCCTTTTTAGTTTTTTTTCATGTTCACAATAACTTCACCACCGACGCGGATCATGTATGTCTTCAATGATAATTTTGGATTCTTGACGAGTACAAGTAAGGTGAGTTTGGGACCATGGTATGTCGTCAACCACGTAATGGTGAGTATAACATTCTTCATTCTCGTTATCCTCTCACATGAACGTCTGATATTTTCTTTTTTTCACTCGTTACAACATAGGAGCTTAATTTGCTGCGGTGAGGGTAATGGAGGGATGAGTTATTATACTATATACTCCCTCCATCCCAAAATACTTCGGACGTTTTGAGTTTCAAAATTTGTCCCATAATTCTTGACGTTATAGGCAGAAGTATAGGTCTAAGCACTAGCAGCGCATCAATCTGTCACTTTGTTCGTCCAACCTTCTGTACCATTCAATGAAAGGTGGAGACCCAAAACTGTTGATGTCTCTATGGTGGTTGGATGGAGTTAGGAAAATATTAGTATTTCCCAGCTGGAGCTGCTCGCAAGCCGGAATGTCGATGTCAACTGCAAGAGTACAGAGTAGGGGCGTTAGGTCTTTTGCCTTGTGCCTTGGTAAGTGTGGACACCCACAACGTCAATAAATTTGGGACATAGGGAGTATGACATACTCCCTCCGTCCGATTTAAATGTCGTTCTAGCGACAGTTCCTGTCTCGTTTTGTGTCGTTTAGGCTCCGTGTATGAGTTCGGCGCCTACCATAGGTCTGCATGCAGCTTTATTTGTCACCTGGTCACACCGGCCCATCGCCCCCAGAAATTCTCATCCACTCGTTCCGCATGGCTCAAGCTCGCGGCTACTGACTTCATAGGCTTGCCTTGGTCTTTGTGTGTGGCGCTCGACGACAGATATATCGGGACAGAGGGAGTAAGTATGTGTACGGTGCCACGTGCCATGATTATTGAATAATAAATAACATAGTGACCGGTGAGTTGAATAAAACGGTGTCCAGGCCCACGATGAGTTAGATGACCAAGCTAGCAAGCAACATTGGGTCGGAGTAGCCGCGGAGTTGAATGGAACACCCGAATCGCACACGTCGTACACGAGCGGCGGTTGCGTGTGTCATGTTGTGTGTTGACTTCAATTCGTTTTCTTAATTGTTGCATGCAGTGATTAGGATTAGTAATCTGCCGCAAGCTAAGCTGCCTGCTTCAATTCTTAATTTTGTATCATATTATCATTCTTCCAGTGTGGCCCGTCCGCCGCCGTCCCCTCTCCGTGTAGACGAGCCGAGACGACGACTTCCGCGTTGACGAGGCTGAGCGATGTCGTCTGCTAGTGACGATGGATCGGTTGCAGTGTCACTCTGTCAGTGTGTACCCATGCATTACATGCAAGCCAGAGCAGGGCCACGTGTACTACTAGTAGACTAGAGTACACTAATGGTGAATGACTGAATGTAAGCTGGAGCGATTTATAACAAAATAGGACAGTAGACGCAGTGCTCGCAGCAACGTCATTTTCTTTTACATATATTGATGCTGCTTCATTATTAGCTGCTGGCAACTATAGCTAAGCTAAGCTCATGGGGTAACTTAATTAGGGTGAGTTTGGCATGCAGCACACATATGCATGCATGACTTGTTTTTCTCTTGCTAGGAGACGTTTGGGAGGGCTCGATCCGCTTCATATTTTTCCAGTTTTGCTCTACGTTTTTTTAGCCAAACAATTTCAGCTTCACTTACCCCATTCGAGAAAAAAGGTGGAGTTGGGTGCTCCACATAAACTCTAGGTTTTTGAGAAGATGCTCCACCACGGAGTTTGGGTGTTCATAAATTTTTAATTATGTGATTAATCTATCGATGGTCACGGGGGTTTTAATTATGTTGAGTGGAAAACCCATGAATCCGATCGAGATGGAGAGAGACTACTTCCTACGGAGTACCTGCCAACGACAGCTATGACTCTGACTCGATGACTAGAGTACTGTACTCGACTGATGACTACTACTGTAGTACTCGATTGGCAACAAATAAATCATGCATGCAGACATCCATATATGGACAGATCTAGTATAACTAGCTAAGTCACGCATCAAAAGCTAAAACTACCCGCCCACTCACCAAACTCTATGGACAGATCTAGTATAACTAGCTAGCTGTGGATGGACAGATCTGAATGAATCAAGGAAGCCAAAGACCGGCAGCCACAGATTTTTGTTAGTTGCCTGCTGTTGACTTGTCGTGACAAACAAACAAAGGTAGGCCCACGTGTGATCGTGCTCCTGTACGTCATCCTTCAGATCGACGCGCTCTCGGCTCCTTTTTCACGCTCGTGCTTCACGTTGATGCTATCTCTCATTATTGATCGCCTTTTATTTAAGATCGATCGAGCAGCGGCAACCGTTAAATCATACGGAACCTAGCGCTCGTACGGTGGCCGCACCGCCTGTTCTTCCTAGAATGTACTCACTCTGTTCTAATCTATATACATTTTTGTTGTATGAGAATTGCTCTCTACATCTACCACGCTATTGATCTATATATACACATTCGGTTTGGTAAAAGAATCCTAAGTTTTTTGCGAAATCATAAAATTGAGTTTCCAACAAATTGATAAAACTAGTTAGCAAATTGGGTAGCTTGGCATCCCTAGGCCCT